>JAAAKG020023168.1:0-20160 GCA_010014905.2 Druon quercuslanigerum | reverse complement strand
ATGTTAATTTTAATTTTCTATTTTAAATTTTCTAAAATTTTCTGGGGTTTCCATACTTTTCCCTCACCCTGTATAAGAAATCTACCCTAAGGGTAATCAAGTTTATTTGAAACAAATTTTTTTTTATTTTTAAAACCTTATTAATGGTTTACCGGCAACTTTACATTAAAAAAGCTGACACATAAGCCGAGAAAAGGAATACGTTTCCTTTTAAATGCCGACTTTTTCGATTAGTATTTGTCCCTCAACCAAATTAAGTATCGAATATGTAATTAAAAAATCTTTGCTTTTAAAAATTTTCAATTTTAGATTTTAATTTTTATGCGTACATTTTAATTAAAAGATTTTAAAAATGCAGTTTGAGGACTTCATAAATTAAAAATTTTCAATTTTAGAATAACTTCAAAATAATTTATTGATAATTAAAGGCTGTTATTAAGTTTTTAATATTCTTTTAGTCTAAAATATTTCATTTTTAAACTATTCTATTTGAAAATTTTCAATTACGGAAATAAAAAATTACTTACTATTTAGCAATATGTGATTGTTTATTTAAAAACAGTAATTAGGAATTAAATATTTAAAAACAAACAAAAAACTAAACTTTGAACGTTGCAACTTAAACTGTTCTATTTGAAAAAATAAACTAATTAACTAAAAAGTTTAATTTGTAACTCAAATTGTTGAATTTGGATGTATAAATAACAATTTAAAATCTATTATTCTTCGAAAAAATTCGAGTACGGAGGAGATATTTAGAAGCTTTAAACCCATTAAAAAACAAATTTAAAATTTAAAATTATTTGACATTATTTGACCGAAGTGTCTACTTGTACTAACAGATGAAGCACATTTATACCAAAATATCTGTGCAAGTAGCCCACGACCACTAAAAACAAAGTATAGGTTTTGGCAGATTTCGAAACAAAAAATTTAGAAATTTTCAAGAATTTTGAAACGCGTGAATAGAATAAAAAATATTTTCTCTGGAAAACTAATAATTATTTTTAGGAGAATATTTAAAGTGAGTAAGAAAGACTTACGAAATTATCGAAATTAAATATGGAAGATTTTAAGGGAACTTTTTTAATTTCACAGGATTTTAAAAAAATTTCTAGAATAATTTTTAGAAAAAATTCAAATCATTTGAAACAATGCCCCCCTCGATAGTATGGTATTGCTTGTGATCCAAAGACAGATCAAAATTTTACAACTATTCTATAATTAGAAATAGTAATAAAAATTTTAATATTATGGAATTAAAGCTTCAATCATTTCAACAGACAGGCGTCTTATGAAAAATGTACATTATGCACCAAGGGGATAAATAGAACTTTTTTGACGAGCGTCATTTTTGGGGCTTCGTAGCCTTGGTCAGAAGCCCTTATAGTTTTAGTTGGGTAACTATTGGTCCATACGTCTTAATTTTGACAATTTAACTAGTTAACTAGATTACCTTTCAAATCTTCCGGACTTGCCACAGAGTTGCAATTTTGTATTTCTAAATCAAATTATAATTTATTGATTGAGTTAATTTTTCAGAAATATTATCTAGTCCTTTCTTTTTTTAAGGATAAATCGCTTAGGTTAAACAAGCGGTTTTAAAATGCCCTTATTATGCAGGTTTAACAAGAAAAGTCAAATTAACGAAAAAAGCAAACTAAAAAAGGGTCAGATAAAGTTTGTATAAATAAAATCAAATACTTTGTTTTTGAGGGCTTTAGACCCCTGCTATTTAGGAAAAATCTCCAGCTAGATCACGGGCATGGTGAAGTAAAATTTTAGCTGCAACTACAAATTCTAGCATAGATAAGTATCTTACTTAAATATATATAAATTTGTTATACATCACGTCATAATAAAAATAAAGTTAAGGTAGGATAAAATTTGCTGTGGTTTCATGCCAAAGTTTTATTTTTTTATAATAAATTTATAATGTATTTATAATTACTTTTTACCATTATTTTATTATCTTTACTCAACTGAGCTCCGTATGTACTCAATCAAATTTTGTCCGATTTGACATTTTACTTTCCTGGAAGAACATAGTCGAATGGTTATCTTGATCTTATTTTATAATTATCTATTATATCATTTTTTATTTATTAAAAGAATCAAATTAATGATAATCAAACTGCACTATATTTCTCCAGTCTGATAGAAAGGGGAGGATCTAAAAGCAAAGACAAATTTGTATCTGCGTTTGTACTGAGATGTTATAATATTACAATGAACTTTTTGATGCAAAGTAGACAATGCAAGAGTAGGCGAATTACATTTTTTTAATATGCAAAAAATAGTTTTTTTAAAACGAATCATCTTGTTGTAAAGAAATTTGGGATAAGTGGTTGAATATGTGTCATTAGATTAACTCCTAACCCGTGAAATTTCTAGACAGTTATCTATGCCCTTTTCCAGATCTGTCAATTTTTTGGGACAACCAGACGCAGTATTTTTTAAATCATAGTCTTTTCTTAGTTGCATGTCTTGCAAAGATTTAATCCGGCAAAGAAGTAGAAACGAATTTGTATTTTAGTTTTATTGTATTCTGTGAATCTGAATATAATTTTTAATGTCTTGGCACTAAGAAAACGATTTGGTTTACTGAAAAAAATTTGGATTATCCTAACCAAACTTTTTGTTTGCTACAAAAAAAACCATTTGGTTTATATAACACAAAAGAAAATATTGTAAGTTGCGCAAATATATTCTGTAAAAGTGCTGCAAGTTGTTCCCACAGAAAGATTTACAAAGAATTATTCTTTTCATTAATTAAAATGCAAATTCAGCAGGGCAATGAACAGGCATATAGGTGATATTTTGTTGAGGATTTAAAAAGATTCTCGTTTTTAGCTTGTTCTTTAAACAAGAGATATTTAATTTATTTTTTAGAACAAAGTATATCACGGTCAAATGCTTTAGGATACTTTAACAAAAAAACATTCTTAATTCACAAAATAATCGAAGCATTGCCCCAAAGAATAAAACGACCAGAAACTGCTTAACAATGTTATTAGTTATTTGCTGTCACTTGATTTGATTTTCTAAGTTTGGGTGGGGAGCGACTTCTGTTCCGTAGAAGAGGAGGTTCATATATAGTGTTCTCTGGCAAAGGTTCGAACATAGCTGTTCCAAAAGTATGATAGTATATCTGAAGCGCATGGGGTGGGTGTCCAAATTGCATTGTAATAAAATCACATCCATCTTCATTGAATGAATATAATGGATAGAGTTCATGATTTTCGTCTCTTCCAATAATGGTCTTACCCTTTATTACTACATCTACATATTCTAAATATCTTTCGATTGGATGGCGCATAGGTGTCCGATATCCGTAGTTTTTTCCAAATAAGGTCCAAACACCAGACAGTTCTGCTGCTGGCATCCGAACTACCCTTAGAGGTGGGTCATCTTTTAGCAGTTTCAGCACACTGTTCGGACAAACTGAAACGTGAAGACAAATTTTCATTATAAAGAAATCATGCTATTACAGGTCATTTGGCAATAACGTAAGCCCCCTTCAATCATTTCATACATGAAGAACTTTCTTATTTGCTGTTCTATAAGTTAATTGATTTCTCTCTCTCAAACAAAACTGTACTTAATGATACGAATACTCTTTTCGATTTTTGTTTTGCAATATAAAATGTACCGCGCGTTTATTTATTTACAAAATATTATTCTTCAGGAACCTAATACATGCATTAAAGGAAAATTATAGGAATCCGCATCTCCTAGTATTTTTTAAACAGAAATATGTATTTTAGAGAACATATAAGTAGAAATTGAATAACATCATATTTCTGTCCTAGTACTCCAAGCGATTCACTGACTCACGACTCTAACAACACACTTTAAAAAAATTTTCGTAATAAGAATTGCCATCAAAGTTGGAGACAAGTTGAAAAAAACATTAAAGTTAACACTAATGTTTTTTTCACTCCAAAGAGGACTGATTCTCTTTAAAATACATTTACCGTGATTATGTCACTAATGTGTCCCTTTACGAATTCTCGGACCGGTTAATATTATTGCACATAATGAATCATTGTACAAAAATTTTCCGTCCAGACATCTTTTCATAGGCACAAAAAATTTCTGGCTTAAATTATACATCTAGTTTTAGCACTTTATTTGTTTTTAAAAAACGCATTGACTCACTTGTGCTTGCTGAACGCTGTCTCTACTTATAAAAGTGTAACAATGAGTGGTGCGCATCTTTAAAGCAGCACCGGTTTTTAAATATTTTTTATACACTGCTTTAAAAATTCTTTTCCAGACATATTGATGTGCAATGTAACATTAAAGAAAGCTACTTTTTACGAAGCCTTCATTTACATTTTAATTTCAACTAAAATTTTTGATAAATAAAGAAATTCATCCAAGGTGTCACTAGCTGGTCGCATGTCACTAACTGGTGTCTTTACCTTATCTATATAAATATTTTTAGGACCTAATTGACATCGGCAGTATTTCTGAATCTAGCAGAAGAGTATTTAGTTTCTATTTCATGTATACTGATATAATTGTCTTTCATCTTCTTTCGGTTACGGGTATATAACGTTGTTACATCAACTAGTTTTATGATTTTTGTAATCAGCGCGTTAAAATACATAAGTTAATGAAGTTTACAAAACACGAAGCGAATCGCTATTTGAAAATTAACCTAATATTAGACGTATGTAATAATTTTTATTATATTTACCAATGGATTTAAAGATGACCACCAAGGTGAAAAACAGTGCATGAAATACCTTCATTTTTCTAAACTAAGGAGAGGTAGTAGTAAATAACTAATGAATATTCTTGTGCTTAATAGTAGTTTATATACTTTACGTTAAGCCTTTCATCATTGTGTATTAAGGTTATTAATGATAAAAAGTATTTACTTGTTAAATGGAAACTTTTGTAAAGATAAAAGTTCAATATGCGTCACCTGTGTGTTTTTTTTTAATACGACCCCTTTTAGGATTTTCAAACTCAAATAATTATCTTTTAATAGTAATAATAATGTTTGGAGTTTTTTCAGTAATAAAGAGTAAAGAATTTATTTAAATTACAGGATATTAATGATATTATTAAAATTATTGACATAGATATTATTGGCAAGGGAAAATAAAAAACTGCTCAGAGTAAAATCAGGAAAAATTTATGGAGTTCCGAAAATTAAGTTACGCATTGATGTTTTTTCTGATATTTTCAACTTAGAGCCCAATTTGTACTCAGAAAACAATATGCGTGTGATAAGTTTCTTACTGGAAGTAAAATGCTCAAATACAAATATTTTAAATTAGAATCTAATTGAAAACAAAATTTTTGGTCATTTCCAGGTCTTCCAAAATTTATCCGAGGCATTCAAATGTTAAATTTTAAGCTGCCATATATAAAACAATGTTAAGTTTAAATATTAAATACTTGACTATAAAAAATAAATATTAAAAACATTTAAACTCTCCTAAATTTAAAATGCACATTTAAAATAAAAATTAAATCCTTTTTAGTTGATTAATTCATCAAACAATGTTATCAGATTTTTCGAACTTAAGAGTTCCTTTTCCTTGTCTAAAAACATCCGACCATTCCTAGAAGCCACTATACACAATTTTTGTGAAAGGGCTCAAATCATTGAGAAGATTTTTTACCGATTTAAAAGGATTTCAACAGATTTAAATTGAATTTAGAGAATATCCAAAGATTTTAATAATATTTAGAAATTTTTAAAGCTTTCAAACTTTATAGAGAAATTTAAAAGATTTTAAAGATTTTACGGCAGGCCAAGGGATTGTGCAGATTTCAAGTAAGGGATTACATATTATATTTAAGATTTTAATTTATTTTGCAGGATTTAAATAGATAAAAAAATGGTAAGCATTTTATAATATTGCTATAATATAAAAAAAATTAATATTATATAATTAGTAATTTCCATGATTCACAAATAATTCAAAGAATTTTTAAGAGATCTATAAGAATTCCGAGGATTTTAGTCATTTTGAGGGATTTAAAATACTTTTAATTCTGTGTTTTAAAGAAACTTCCTAAATTTCAAAGGGTTGAAAAAATTGAAAAAATCTTTAAACGTTTCGATTAGATGAATAAAAACTTCAATGTTTTTTTCCGGGATTTAAAATGTATTTAAAAATATTATCATGACTTTCCAATTTTCGAAAAATTTAATAAAACTTTGGTGTATTACCAAGAATTCCAAGGAATTTTAGAGTTAAAAAACATTAAAAGAATTTTTAAAGAGTTTAATGATATCAAATAAATCGAAAAATTGTATATCATTTTTTTTCTAGTCTAGACTGCCAATCTACTTTATTCGCTATTTTTTCAAATTCTTAGGGTGTCTAAAAGTAATAGAAATTTAAAATTAACAAACTTAAAGAACTTGGTTTTGCCAAGTTCCTAATATGTATTTAGCAAATTTTTGAAATTTATAATTTTCAAAATTTTTCTTTGGAGTTCTTTCTATCTCTCAGCTAAAATTTCGTAAGCTTTAAAAAGAAATATAAAAATATATGAACTTAATTTTAAGAAATTTCATCATCTTTACCGATGTCCTAATTATCATATTATAAAGATAAGGTTTTGCTATACGATGTTTCAAGCATAACAAAACTTTCTAAACATTTTTTCGCAAAATACGCAAGAATTACTGAAGATGTGCGTACAATAATTTGTTCACTGCCGCGCCGGAGTATTAGGAAATTGGTAGGATTTTCACAATATAAAAAATTTTCAAACTCATTTTTGAAAAATATCTCTTAATCACTTTTAGCGTTATAGAAAATTTATAGTTCTATATGAATTTTAGAACTTGACTAAAAAATAAAACTCTGCAAAATTTATGCGTACTAATAAGTAATTAAAATCGAAAAAGCCGCAATTAATTTTAAAAATTATAAAAAAATCATTTTATATTTTAAGGCCCATATGTTCATCATAAAACGACTGCATATCATCCATACATTATTTATAATCACAAAAGAGTACATTTTAAACTTTTTGTTTAATTTAGGCACCCACCACTGTTGCACTCTGAACATATAACAACAAGGGTATTGAAACATTAAATAGTAATTGATTACGAGTATTATGTTGCAAATAAAATTTCTAAGGCTATGGGGCTTAGAAACTAAATTTATGTGATTATGATTATATGAATGCATTTAGATGTGAAATACATTAACTGTTATTGGAAGCATAAAAAAAAAATTTTTAGTAAATAATTAAATCAATCATAAATTTTATTAGTGTAATATTTTGTGTTTTGACGATTTTAACCATTTTATAACTTTTAGTTATAAAAATAAAAATTTTTAATACTATGTACATCGTTTTACTCTTAAGGCGTTTTAGACTCTTTTTATAAGGATTAAGAATGACGTCAAATACAGTCTTTTCTAGATATTTACAATTTATCATAAAGATGGATCTACTGCTAATCAGTACTGGGCCAGTACTGTGCCAATGGTAAAGTTTACTTATTTCTTTCAGCGTTACTGAAAACTTTTAGCACTCTTTATTGTTTGTACATTATATAGATAAGGTAC
The DNA here is from genome assembly GCA_010014905.2 of Druon quercuslanigerum. Lineage (NCBI taxonomy): Eukaryota > Metazoa > Arthropoda > Insecta > Hymenoptera > Cynipidae > Druon > Druon quercuslanigerum. The sequence continues at coordinate 12,604 of JAAAKG020023168.1, read as the reverse complement.
CACGCCGTAGTCCTCACCATCTGTTAGAGCAACTCAACACCACCTGCCGTAAGAGATCAACTTTACCAAAGCCTTATCTCGACCATAGCTTTGTGTAGCCAAGCTTCGGACGTTGATTCGTCTGCAACAAATACGAAAATCCCTCCCCTACTCGAATTTTCGCCAGCTATCTGAGGACTCTCTTTCGAGCGCCCTCAATTTGGCCTCTCTGAAGAGTTTAAACTGCTCCATAGTAAGCAGTCAGGTGTTAGTTCTCTAACCGGCTGTTAAGCCAGCCCCGACATCTCAATGTTCTTCGACTTCTGGGCTGCCTTGTACTTCTTCATATGCTTATCTCATCCACCTGGTGTAGTCTTCTATAAACCTTTTCCTCTCATTTGGGCCACAACGATGGTTATGGGTTTTCTGGTCAACGATTTTTCAGCTTCCTCAGCTGCTTTACAGGCCTGCTGCGCTTTCATGTTCAGTTCCATGTTCGCTCCCGTATCCGTAGCCACATTTAGAGGAATCGTAAATCCTTCAGCTCCTAAGAGAGCTGAAAACATAGACATCCCCTGAGTTTGGCTTGCGGAGAGACAGATTGGGAGGAACAGGTTATGCTAAACTCACGAGGGCCCAACCACTCTGCTCCCTCCGCAGCGTAAAAAATTGAATGCGTTATAGAAAATAACCTTGAAGTTGTTTACTAAAAATTCTTTCTAGAAATGGCGCAGTATCATTTGATGAGGTAATCAAGAATATTCTTAAAATCAATAAATTTAAAATCTTAGCATAAAAAAGAACCTCTACAGCTGTGGATAAAAAAGGCATGCCACCTTATTTTGAATGTCGTTTTATGATTAAAGAGTGATAAGCGATAGTCAGTTTACTGTTTATGTATTTTTTTTAATTTTAGGAAACGTCCATGAAAAAGCCTGGACTTAATTGCTTTCTGTCTAATCTCTCTCTCTCGTCTAGAAATTACTTGTAGCGCGCAATAGAAAATAATCTTGAGGTTGTTCACTTGGAATTCTTTCTAGAAATTACGCAGTATCAATTGATGAGGTCATGAAGAAGATTCTCGAATCTTAACATGAAAACAAACCTCTACAGCTGCGGATAAAAAAGGCATGCCACCCTATCTCGAATATCGTTGTATGATTAAGGAATGATAAGCACCAGTCAGTGTACTCTTAATGTATATTTTTAATGTGAGGAAATGTTCATGAAAAAGCCTGGACTTTATTGCATTTTATCTAATCTCTCGCTCTCTCTCGTCTCAAAATTATTTTTATTATCTTATAACATATAGCTCGTCAAATGTTTGACAGACCTACCATATAGCAAAAGAATTATTATTATCAAACATTTTGGATTGACTACTAAAGAAAACCTTGTCGAGCGCAGTAAAAAGAAGTAATCCCTATAGGATAAAAGCATAGAATAATGAAATGCATGTAATTTCATGCATGCAAAAATGAATGCATCTGAAGTAAAAACGTTTAAAAAAGTCTGGACAATATATCTTGTGCTCGCTCGCTCGCTTCTTAATACCAGAATAAAGCGAAAAGAATCGTTGATGATATGGTTTACCATAAAAATACTTTATTATTTCTTTAGATAACTCTCTTGCCTATAACATTCGATTGGCTGTAAATTTTGATTATTTGATTTATATCTTTCTCTTTATAATTAGGTTTTAAAAGATTTTAGATTATTTTTAGATGAAGTAATCAAAAATATACCAGAAGCTTAACACGGGCACGGGCCAGTACAGCTGTAGAATATATGTAACATAGATTTTTCTTAATCTCTGATAGTGATATATCTACCTCCTTGTTTTGAAGTTTAAAAAGATTCTAGACAACAGAAGAATTTTTCTCACATACAGGAAGTTTCAGTTCAATGTATTATCTAAAAGAAAGCAACAAATCAAATTTAGATAGTCAAAACAGGATGCTATTTCTAGCTACCCATATCAAATTGTATACGTACCATTTGTGCATTAAGTAAATAAAGATGGGAATTTTAATCAAGCAATAAATAGGTTTAATAGTAAAAACATAGTGTAGTACGTATCTACATATCAAATTTTACCTATGCACCTGCATCCTTTGCGCACTGAACGAATGTTTTATCTAAAAAAAAGAAATAAATCATCCTTGATTTTCTTGAAGTAACCTTAAACATGTGTACATAAATCTTACCTACTTGTAGGAAGGGAAACACACACTTCACAGAGACGCGCACTACTACTAATGTATCCAGATGCCATTTTCCCTTTTGGTTCCGAACCCACCTTGCTCATCTACTCTAGAAGTTTTCACTCCTGAATCAACAGGGACATAATTTTCCGAAAACTGTATATAATATATATCATGTACTAGCTCTGTTTTGTGTAACCTCATAAAATAATAAAAACTCCCACTACACTAAGAAAGACTCTAATAAAGAAACATGTGTTGAATTAAAAAGGTCCCTGAAAAGAGGTATCGACAAATTCTTAGAAAAAAATTGGCTTCTGAATTATCTGGTAAAAATAAGATCAAGGCGAACAATATTTTGGCAGTTCCTATACTGCTTCACACGTTTTGTGCAGTAAAACTGAACGTCCATAAGTTGAAGCAACTTGTCCGAAGCACAAGCAAGTTGATGAAAATCCATCCAAGTCATCATCCTAGATCTTCTGTATCTCGTATATATCTACCTCCAGATAAAAACTGTAGAGGTTGGATAAGCTGAGAGTGTCTTCATCGACGAACGGTACTAGCTACAGCCTGCTCAGTTCTAAAAAGCACAGGTTCTCTAATGCGACTCGTACACCAACATGAAGTTGTCAATTTTGCGGCGTTTGTCTACCAAGCTACTAATATGGCCACAGAGGAGCTTGGTGTCCCGTTAGATTCCAGCGACACTACACAGAAGCTAGTATCACTGACACCTTTGGTGCTTAAATATCTTGTACAACAAGCAGAACATTCGCTTCTTCTAAAAGAAACTGCTAATGAGCCCCTTCATGGTAAATTCTACAGCATCATATGTAGAAAAGATCTCTCGATGGGTGTATCCAACATGTTTCTCGAATCTGCTGGATTAATATCGGACACAAAAAGATTTCTTTTTTCCTGTCAATACGGCGTTACAGACACCTTAGTTTACTGTGAGCACATAATGAATTTACTTGCAGGCGATACCAACTGCCGGGTGTGCAATTAAGAGCCAGAAAGACTTGGCCATGTTCTGAGTGGATGCTCAAAGTATGCACGCGTCGGGCACATAGAGCGACAAAATGTAGCTCTAAAAGTGTTATAAAAACCATCTTCGTCATTTCTATAGTGTTAATCTAATGCCCGTCTTGCAAAACGCCCAGTGGGAATTGGAATCCGTTGTATACCATGATCAGTGTAAGATCTACTGGAATTTCTCGTTTTCCACCACTTAACATATCAGTGCTATAAAGCATCATATTGTTCTCCAAGATCTTAAGACCAAGATAATTTACGTGGTTGAATGCTCGGCACCAGTCGATAATAATATCATGGCGAAGGAGAAAGAAAAGTGGGATAAATATCAGGCCATTCTTTTCGAACTGAGTGGGCAGTACCAAGGCTACAAAATCCATCTTGTGATTCTTATATTTGGCTGCCTTGGAGGAAATAAAGTCTCATGTGTCAGCCAACTCAACCAATTCCGGCTTGCCAGCAGCAGACGCAGTATTCTAAAATCAGATGCAAAAGTCTGTTCTTCTTGGATCACAATATATGGTCCGTCAATACTGTTCCTCCTAACACTTTACAAAGGTTAATAACACTAAAAAAGTATCCAGAGGTGAAACGTTCACCTCCAACTGTGCCGTCTCCCACGTAAGTTCATCCGTAGCTAAAGACCGCAGTCTAAGGAACAGTGTTGTACGAAGTACTTTGCGAAAATTGCCTGCTCTTGCTTACCTTCTGGCATAGAAGGAGCAGCAGTGGATGACGTACACGTTTCAGTCGCGTCGATATTTGTTGCTTTAAGTTTTTATTATTAATTATAAATGTTGTCTCAGGCTTAAGATGGTTACTGCCCAACAATTTAAAGGCATTTTTTATTAAAGTTCGATTTTATGTTTTTTGGAATGGTTTGCACGGGGCTTTCCCGGTATATATCGTCAGTTACGGACACATTTTTGTAATGCAATCAACCGATCTGATGAGAGCGGTGTGCCTCGACATACTAGACAAAGCCTAGTTTTTACACCATTATTGTCGGACCGGATTTCAGGTAAATACACGCTGGGGGGACCTACGGCTTAAGGTGGGTTTTAAACCACCAGAACCTTGGTAAATGTACATAGAAAAATTTTCACAGGTACCGGCTCAGGGATCGAACCCCGGAACTTTGAGTTTAAGTCCGAGCGTCTAACCAAATGATTTATCGAGGCTTGGTTATTATTATTATTATTATTATTATCATAATATAAAGCTAAGTTTTTAATATACGATGATTCAAGAATAAGAAAAATATATAAAATCTTTTTCGCAAAATGCACAATATCTACTAAAGATGCGAAATGAATAAAATTTTTAACTACTGCGTCGGATTATTAGGTCAATTCTAGGATTTTAAAAATATAAACAATTAAAATAAAAACTTTTTTTCGAAAAATGTGTCTGAAATTCTTTTAGCGTTATTGAATAGTAATATTACTTTTTCACTGTTTTAAAAAGAAAGAAAATTCATAAAGTAGTGTTTGCGAATATTTTAATCTCTAGCAAAGTCGTGACTTTTTAAACAAAAAAGATAGCACTTAAAGCAAATTCTTTAATTTTATAATAAATAATACAATTTATAACTGGAAAGATTAAGTTCCTTTAAGTCCCTGACTTTTCCCTCAACAATAAAATTCATATTTGTTTTATTGGCAAATTTCAAAAAATTACGTACATAACTTCAGGACCCCCTTCACCCTTTCCGTTAAAAATTGTAACAAATCAGAAAAAAATTCTTTGAACTCTCCCACCCCCTGAAGCTGTTACGTAATCTGAGTACGGTTCCTAAAAAAATTTCAAATAAAGAACTTAGCTTAGTACCACACCTTGAAATATCAAATGACATTCAAAGTAATTTATCATTTTTAAATATTGTAAACCTAGAAAATTTAATTGTTTTTAAAATGTTGAATCTCTTATGATTTCTAATTAAAAGCTTCACAAATAATGAATTCAAGAAAAATGGTACTGTAAACAATTAAAGTTTCTAAAATTATTCTAAAATAATATTTGAGGTAAGTAGTAAGATATTTCTTAAACAATTATTCACGTTTAATTTAATTCAATATTGGTTCGCTCGAAGTGAAAAGCTGATAATCAGTATAAAAATTAGAAAAAACTAAGGCTCTCTACTTCTGCACGAAGAAACAATTTCTGTAAACAACAATAATTTGTCGACGGAATTTATATAAACATTTATTTATCAAGCGAAAGTAACAATATGAACCATTTGCAAGAAAACGGAAACAAAAAAAAACAGGATTGGCGCCAAAACCTCCCAAAATAAAATTTCTTATTATTAAGGTTTTTTGAGGACGTAAAAACTTATCAGTGCAATCCAGATCGTTGCGAAATACAAAATTCCCTAGCAGTTCTAATAGAAAGGTAGCTATTAAGTAGTATTTATTGAATCAGGTTATGAATACTGAATAAAAAGTTATTATTAATGAAGTAAACAACAGAATCTTTCAAAACTTTTAACACTTTTCGTAACTTATACATTATACAGATAAGGTTTTGTTATGCGAGGTTAAGTAAATAATTTAAAATATCGAAATCTCTACCGAAGTCAAAAGTTTAATAAACAACTTTGGAAACGGAAACTTTAATCATACATCAAGAAGCAATGCTTTGTTTCTGGATGATCTAGGGATGCATGAAAAATTTAGTTCAATCTGTGATCTTAACTATTTTTTCATCATCAAAGAACTAAAATAAATTTCAACCTCAATTCCAGACATGTCATCGGAATTAGTGCAAAGTTGTTGAAAATCATGAAAAATTTAAACAGGTCCTAATTATTGTTACTTTTTCTAACCCTAAAATTATAATTTTTTATTGTATGTTCGGAAGTCACTTGATTCTCACTTGTTTTGCATGTGAAGTATTAGGAGACAATTAAAAATCAATATAAAAGATAGAAAAAAATGTCCGTAAATTTATATTTCTGACTATGTGCCTGTTCATCCGTGTGGACGTGCGTATCTAGATTCTTATTCTGCTATTATTATAACTTTTGAACAAATTAACATATTTTGATTGGGCAACGTATCCCAATGTCAGACTAGCCTTGGAAAGTCTCACAAGCGGCCCTATGATGATCTATCTAGCTATCTGTAAAAGGAATAGATGTATTCCGTCCAGACCAGGAGAGTAGTAAGGACTGAAAGACTTCAGGGACCACCTTAATCTGGCTAGCCACCGTTTCGGGCCCAGTTGGGACAAATGCAGCTTTCGTTGCCTCACATTTTGTGCCCCTTGTTCTCTAAACCTTGTAAAGCCCAGTGAATTTGCCTTAATCAAGTGAGCCAAGGTATCCTGGCCCGGCTCTTACTATTTCCCGTCGAACAATGTCAGAATGTCGAGAAATCTCGGCTGCCATCTCCATGGCATCCACGTCTCTGATTGAGATTAGTTAGATTCTGATTTAGAATCCTTAGTTTAATGGAAAACGGATCCCCGTCCATTCTTCTTGGATTTTTAGCACATCTAGGGCCCAACGGGTGCGATGGATTCCAACCCGAAATATATTTGGGAGTGATCTGCGAGAGTGCATTCATCGAAGACTCTCAACTTCTTGATATATTCTCTAAAATTACCGGTACAACAAGTGATGGTAATGACTTCCTTCCTGATTGAGTGACGAATCGTCGGGGTGTTCATTGTGATAAGAATATCCAAATAATTGATGATTAGGTATTGCAGTAGGTCGTCAGAGGGAGCATTGCAGCCCAGCAGAAAAGGAAGGTCCGTAACCTTCTAATATTCCATCAATGTACGTGCCTCCACTGGTGGTTGGTTTCTCTGCCATGTGGATGGTAAGCTGATCGTCTAGCCTTCATATTTCTTTTAAATCTGAGACTATCACCATCAGGTCTGTCGGACATAGCTTAGCAGCAAGGCAACGTTGACTCCCTTCATTAGTATTCAAGTCCTTTCTTGGCCGCCTTGGGGTCTTTGTAACAAAAACTGACCCCCTTTAATCTGCAATTGCCATCCCAAAGTAACAAAGGTTCTTGGATTAGCGAGATACTTATGTGCCCCACAGCCACGCTATTCGGCAGAACTTTAGAGGCGCCTTTGCTGTGATATGTAAGTTAATTTGGGTGATGACTAGACCGTGAGTAGTCAATTACTTCTGCCAAAAATTTTTCTATGTCTTGACAGGCTTCTTCTACCACTGGTAAAAGCTCTAGTCTGAGAATCAGGACGTCGCACAACTAGGAGATGCTGGGTGCCTCCCTCTGTGTCCTCTTCATGTGTCCTATCATACCTGACTATTCTCAAGGCGCTGTCTTAATTGAGAGGTTGAATCCCTCCAACCGACAACCACAGACCGAGGACCATAGACGCGTTTTCTAGTTCTCCTGAGAACCACGCCGTAGCCCTTACTATCTTTTAGAGAAACTCAAACCCATGCGTCTTAAAAGATTAACCTTTCCAAGGTCTTGTCTCGACTACAGCCTTGAGCAGCCAAAGTTTAATCGCTGGGTTGGTTGCAACAAATAGAAAGATTTCTCCCCTGTGGATAATAAACTTTAATTTTCGTCATGAATTTGTAGTTTGGCTGTCATTTAACCTGTTTTAAAACGAGAGATATGTGTTTGCCATTAAACTGAAACTCTATTGCTCACTGTATTTTCTAAGGCTAAAACTAACAAAAAAAGTTTTTAAACTTAATTCCAATTCTGGCACTATAAGTAGTGCAATATTTTCCTCATATCATGAAAGGTTTAACATCTTTCCTGTTATGTTCCTCAACGGAAAAGCTACCTTTAAAATTTTTTAAACTTGAATTTCAGTCAAGCTCTTGGAAGACGCGCATTTTTTTTTAAAATCAGAACACCGTTAATAACATTCATTCTTTTCAAAATGTATTGCTTCGAAAGAGCAGACATGCACTTATTGTAGAAGAGATATCGCGTCTATTTTAGTTGATGTATAAAAAGAAACAAAAATGTTAAAAAAATACGTTGCAATCGTCCATATGGAAGTAATGCAAATATTTTCTGAAGAGTTAGATAAGTTTTCTCAATTCCTAACATTTCTCGCAACTGGTTATTCTTGAAACGAGGATGCATTGTTGTCTCTAATCTGAAATCTTGTCTCTTCTATTCCTTAAAGGACGAAATACCCAAACAATTCGTGAAACATAATTTAGAATCGTGGGACCAGCATTGATAGAGTATTATCTAAAAGCGTGGATAAGTTTTACTAATTCGCAGTTTTGCTAACATTTGGTATTTGCCATTAAATAATACAAGAGGCAAGGTTTCAGTTTGAGTAGAAGCTCTGATTTCTATTCTTAAAATGCTGCAAGGTCAGAACACGGATTAGTTTTTTGAGTCTGAGATTGAACAGAAAATGTATCACTATGACAGCATACTCCTATCTATTTGAAAAAAATCGTGACCCTAGAACCATGGGCTTTTATTTTGATTTTTAATTATCTCCTATTACTTCACATACAAAACAAGTGAGAATTTAGGTTCAAAATTTTTTTTGCAGATTTTTTATTGAGAAAATCTTTTATCCAAATTTGATAGAGGGCTGAAGATCACAGGCTTAACTAAATTTGTTGTACCGATTAAGAATAAAAATTCATCTATTTTTCATATTTATAAGATTCGTAAGAAGAAACATTATCTTTATAAAGGATAAATAGTAGAAAGAGTAATAAAAGTTTTTAATATGTCGGGAAGATATAAGGAACCATTTTTCTGTACGTATAGATTTTTAGAAAAATGTAGACAATTTTCTAGAATCCTAATGTTAATGAAATCTGCAAAAAAAGTATTAATGAACTTGCGAAATCCGTGAAAACTGCGAAAACTTCGGAAACAGGTATATACATTTTTTAAATTTTGTAAAATTTATATAGTTTTATTAAATACTTCATTTGTCAAAAAATGTACACATGTCTGAAGAAGCAATTTTAACGATTATTGAACTGGCAATTTGGGTTAGAATTATGAATTAAAAAAAAATTGTTTCTTATTTTTATATTTTTTAAACCTTTTATATTTAATCTTTACGCATAAAGTGAAAATAATACAAAAAGTACCAAAACACGTTAACAAAAACAGAGGAGGTTCATAAACATTGTTTTGTACGCATAAATTTGATATATGTATAGATTGTTGTTATTAAATGAATTATGGAACTATTCAAAACGTTAGAAATTAGAAATTATTAACAAACTTTATAAATTATTTATATTTTTAAAATTTCGTAAAATCATAAGCAATTATTGAAATTATTAAACTCGCAACTTCGCAAAAGATAGAGAAATCTTGAAAAACAACCGAATAATTTTAAAAAATTTTTTAGATGTATACTATTGTATTTTGTGATAAATTTTATCGAAAAACTGTACAGAACTCCCAAGCAGATATTTTTTTTAAAAAATTTATAAAATTCTATATTTTTTACACCATGCATGCAGTTATTTAGATATTTATTGTTTAGCAATCAAAAAAATTATTAACCTAGAAATTGATAGATATTAGAAGTTGTACAAAAATTGGTTAATAAATTGTTTTACAAACTTTTCATGTTCAAACTTTATACTCGAATATTTTCACAACGCCGAGGGATATTAAGTATTAAGTATAATAATTTTAAAATAAATTCCAAGCCTCATGACTTTGATGGAGACAAGAAAATTTTTTTTAACAACTTTATAAATTTGGTCTATTTGTGAAATAATAAAAACTACTATAACTTTTCAATAACGCTGAAAGAGATTTAGAAACATTTTTTAAATCAAATAAAATTTTAATAACAGCGAAAGAAATAACAGAACTATTTTTTTAAGAATATACAGGAAGCATGTGTAGAACCTTGCAGCAGAAAATTTTCATGATGTAATCAAGCTCACGACGTCGGTAAAGCTTAGAATTTTTTTTATTTTTTGTTAAAATTTTCTAAAAATAGAAAATCAAATTTATCTGATTGACGATAATTCACGACAGTTATAAAGAAAATAAAAGCTCTGTTCGCTAAGAGTTTTTTTGGTACAGTAGAAACTCTAATGTATGAAGAAAAAATATTCATTGTATAAAAAAATCGATATACCTATTGCTATATTAGTAGTGCATTTCAATAACTATAAAAGTGTTCTTTTTTTACAATATTAACAAAAAATTGTTATTTTATTACAATAGTGCTCAAATTTTTAAAAACTTGAATTTAGCGTTTTCAGGAAAAAATATTTTTTAAGCAGTCAGGCACAAGGGCACATCGAATAACGAAAAAAATTGTATTGGTTCAATTAAAATATTTTAAATTAAAAAATGTGGCATATAATGTTTAAAGTCATTGTATATGATTATTAAGTACACATTAACAGAAAGGATTCTAAAAATATTAAATGCACTTTATTGAAAATTCATATGTTTGGTTGAATATGTTATTACATTACATTTTTTATTACATTTATTAGAAACATTTATATTACATTTCTTAGAAAATTATTCTTCTTGACTAAAAAGTCATCTTCTGGATTGAGTATTAAAGTTCTTTGTAGATTATATTTTAATTAATTATTTTAGAGAAGGAAAATCTTTTTGATTGCAATCTGAACTATTTGGTTAAACTTTCGTTTCATTTCCCGTTTTAAATTTATATGTGGAATTAAAGATTGATCTTTTCTAGTTCAAAATTTAACGATTTTAATGCAAATTCGTCTTTTTTCGTAGAAAATTAATCCCTTTTGTTTGAAATGCATCCGTGTTTGAATAATTATGAAACTCTTTTGTTTTAAGTTAAACTACTTTCTGCAAAATGCATTTTTTTGTTGTTTTGAGGATCCATCGATTTCGTTAGAAATTAATATTTTCAAGTTGAAAATAGAAGTATTTTGTAGAAAATTCCTTTTTTATTGACTTGCAATTTCAATAATATGCTAGAAAATAAAAATATTTAGTTAAAAATTACATGTTATAAAATTTACATGCTTCTCCTTAGCAAGCACCCAAAATTTCTTAAAATATTAATTTTGCAAACATTTTGGAATAATTGTCTCTAATTACGTTTTATCTATTGAAAAATTTTTTAATTGAAAATTGCTTTAAAATTTTGTAAAATGCATAAGAAAACCTGATAAAAGATTATATCTCTTTTATTTATTCCAACATAATATTTTTTAGAATGTATATTAATTTTCCCATGCGAAAAGTGGCAGTGATTTTTTTCAGAAATTCCAATTTTTAAAAATAAAAACTCTCTAATCACTTTCAATGTTATTTGATACTTTATGATATTTTACCACTTGATAATTTTCATCATCTCTACAATTTCTATAATTCTAATTTAAAATGACAGTTTTGAATGCACAACTATGAAATATTTCAATTTTTTTAGATTTAAAAGCATAAATTCGCAAACATTTATTTTAAAACTGCTTTATTTTAAAATGCTTAATCAGGAACATTGCTGATTTTTAAAATTACTTTTTTATGTTCGTCTTCTTCGCCAGATAAAACTAATTTGAAATTGACATTTGGTGAGGCTTTATAATAATTAATAAATTTAATGTTAATCTGCTCACAAGTTTTTGAATGAAAATCAAAAGATAAAACTAATTTTTTTAAATGTAGTGCATAAAATAAAAAAATAAATGAAACTGAAAATCCTTTAAATCTAGGAAATCTCATCAAAGTTTCCTGCATCTTCTGAACTGCTTTTCAATACCCATAGAATCATTAATAATTATATTTAATTTATTTATTAATTAAAGTCGTTGAAATCTAATAAAATTTCTTTATAAAACCGTTAAATTCTTTAGAATCTGATGAATTTTTTTAGATCCTGAAAAAAATTATTAAAATACGTTGAAAGCTTGGAAATTTCTTACAATGCTAAAACCATATAGGTACAATTACAAATACATTTTTTCGGATTTCTTAAAATTATTAAAATCCTTAGAGATTTCTTTAAATTGATTAATTTTTTCTACATTTTTTTAAGAGCGTTGGAAGTATCCTAAAATATATTTGACCCTTAAAAGTATTTCAAAACGCCATACAATTGTTAAGGGCTTGTGAATCATTAACATCTCTGCTAATTTTTTTAAATTATTGAAAATATTGCGAAATCTTTTTAAATCTTTCAAATACTTTAAAAACTTTCAATTTTTGTGAAATGCTTTACAATTTATCGAAAGATTATAAAACATTGAAAGAAAACTGTACCTATTGGAAAAAGAATATTAAATTTAAAAAAATTAAAAATATTGTGGAAAAAATATCTGAAAACTGAATATGTTAAAAAAGCTTAAAATTTAAATGTTTGAAAAAACTCTCGGCCATAGCTTTCATTACAATCAAATTAATATTTAATAAATTAAAAAAATTTAATTAATATTTAAAACT
>JAAAKG020023157.1:0-20160 GCA_010014905.2 Druon quercuslanigerum | reverse complement strand
CTGTTGGTCCCCAACAAGTGTATTGATTTATTGATTCTTGTGTGTATTTCATATGAAATTTGTAACTGTTTTTCTTTTAATGAATCTTCTACTACTAAATAAAACAGAATAACAAAATCACATGTAGCAATCTGCCTTGCAGTATTGTGAATGTGTACGCAGAAAGCAATCGCCAATTAAAAGAAACAAGATAACAGCCAAAACAAGTCTACAACACTGGCCTGCTGTAACGGAAATATGTACTCAGAAACAAATAGACCATTATTTGTTAATATAAAATGACTCGCCCCAAAATGATAGCAGAGCTCTCAAGTTATTGTTCCTATGAATATAAAAGTACTAATGGGTCCTATCACACATGCGCGCTGCGCGCGCCAACACCCATTTTATATTATTTTGTTCTTTGTTTTCTTTTTCGAGAAAGTGGGGTGGTCAAGAAGGGCGTAAGTTACGTGGGAGTCAAGAAGCACATGCCTTGAAAACATCCATCTCATGATTTTCCTTCATTGGCTGGCTATTGACTATGTCATTCTCATTTCTTGCCTTTATGGGTTCTATATTGATTTCCTCTTCTTATCTTGTCTTTATTGGCTGAATATTAGCAATAAATGACAAGTTCACATTGAATGCCCTTGAAAAATGACCTGTGTCTTAAGGCCATGACTTTCTTTGCATTTCCTCGTTAGAGCCTAGTAACTTTCATAGGGAACATTTTTCTCGCAGAGCTGGAGTTTTCAAGATATTTCGTAATGTTTCTGAGAAGGTTTGGATGTTTAACTTTCTATAACTCGAAAACTGTCCATTTTCAGACTTTGTGCCCCATAACACTTTTGATCGAGACATTAAGAACTAAAATTTCACAAAGTTTAATCAAAATCGACCGAAAGCCGTTTATTTACATTTGCAGCGGGGTCCTTTAAAACGAAAAAATATCACAGGCACCATTCCATTACATGTCGACTCTCGCTCTCGACCCACTTTGTCAAGCTCAGCCAGCGTAGCTTGACCCTCAATTGGACCAGGTGGGCGCTTTGGCTGTACAGCAAACAAGACCTGATTTTCGTTTGGATAAATAAATACACATATCATAAGGGCACCATAGGATTACCGCCTAATGGCGACCTAGCCCCAACCAATGCACAAAACACACCCGTAGTAAGGGAAATCCCAGAGTTGCCCACAGGGCTTGCCTGGGCCCGACTAAGTTGGGCCCAAGCCTAACGAGGTACAGATTTTTTGGAGAGAGGTATGTAAGACCCCAAAAACATTGGAGTTGAAAGAAGGTACGGACTATATCATCATCTTCAGAATATTTGGCGACAACCTGATAATGTCTGTGGAGTAATGTCCACCAATCACGGCCGAAGCGGTGAAGACAGCACTTAGGAGCACGAAGAACTTCTGGTGAAAGAAGTTTATTTCTGCATACCAACATCTGGCCAGCATAATCACCGCATATTTAAAGTCATAAACGCCCATCGCGTATTAACTGGTGTTGGGAAGAACGATAGTCCTAATGGGAAAACGCGATTTGTCCTACCCAGAGAATTACAGGCCAAAAGCTTCTTTAAACATGCTGTATACGATCTTTACAGGTGTTCTAAATGACCAGGATTGGACTTTTAAGAAAAAGTTACGTTGGGGATAATTGTTTTTTTTTTATCGAGGTGTTTTAAATCTGATTTCTAAAAGCAAGAAACGCGGCAAACAAAAGTATGTACATCTAAGCATATATTATTTTTGTATTAATGACTTTCTTCATTACCAATCATACAAAATCTAGTTTTAAAATAGCTGATATCTACGTTTAAATTAGGTAACATGTCCTTTGTATGAATCAATTGAAACTTCTTATTAATACATTCACTGTACCAGTATAACAAAAACTTTATTTCTGTTCGTACATTCCATTATGATAATTGGCTGAAAAAACATATAAACGAGAGGAAGTAATTTACAGTATAATTAGATGCTTAACCATAGGAAAATACTTATGTGTAGCCTAAGTTTAAGCCAATCAAAAGCTCCCAACTCTAAAATTTTGTTAGGGCATAATTAGGCCTCGTAATTATGACCTGATTATTTGGCTTATTTTTCACAATCCAAATATCGATGACAATGGACGAAATTAGATTGCGCGTTGATCAAGGGCGCCAACCATTAGCGAAATAAAGGCAAAACTCCAAAAAAAGTCCCACTAAATGATGAATTTATGTGAAATACGCAATTTCACTTCTAGACTAACACATAAAAAGAAAATCGGTTGAATCTCAATAATCACAGGGGGGTTTCACCCAACCACAAAATAATAAGAAGCCAACAATTTTAAAACATAAAATTGGTATTCTTTATTTTAACTTGTAATTAACGCTTCCGCGAGTTACGGAATACATCCGAAATACATATGGAATACATGCGGAAAACGCTAACAAAGACGGTTCTTACGGCAGAGTTTACAATTTTCAAGATGTTCCTATAAAATAATTTAATACCTAAACCTATTATCGAATCTAATGAAAGAAACAATAAACTTCCCGTACAAACCGCACCAATCTTGCCATTTTAATAGCACGTGATTGACCCCTTTCACTTATTCACAAACCAAATTTGTCAACCATGCGCGAAATCGAAATTTAAGCAATAAGTTATCGTTACAAATAAGCTAAGAAAATCACTTTTTGGTCCGGAAGCACGTGTCGAATTTCTAGGTTAGAATGGACGTCTTGAGAAAGCTTAGAACGAACACTTAGAACGGCGAATCACTGTGGCGGCATTTCTTTATTTCTTTGTCCTTAGTCCGTTATAAATCCCGCCCCAGTGATTCGCCGAGTTTAACAAAATTTGGTTACCTTAATACTGGGCACATATTGTGCCTTCTTAAAATCCATCATGCTTGTTTAAAGGTAAATCAATATTTTTCTCTAAATTACAAATTGCTTCTTCAATCCGCGGTCCAATTCAATTTTTGATCAGTTGCGATCTAAGTGGTATGACACGAAGAACGAGAGTGACCTAATTCCACGTTGTGTAGATGCGGCACGAAGGGGTGTCTGCGGTTTGTCGCTCCAATTGACCAATAGCAACTCAAGACTTACGCTCCAAGCTCATCCTAACGACAGAGTAATAGAAGGAATTATATTACTTCCCACTTGGCCCAGTGTCATTATTTTATTAACTTCTGACATCGCTAAAATGTCAGCGATGTCGATAGGAATCGGCTTTTGTCCACTTATGCTGGAAAAAGACCGAAAGATACCCAACCGTTTACCAGTTCATTTGTGTAGTTTCATCTTGTGTGCCTGGAGCGAAGAAAGACAGACAAAACTGGTGACTATCGTTCTCTCTCTCTCTCTCTCTCTCTCTCTCTTTCTCAAAGGTCATAGAAGACACTCTGTAACCTTATGGTTTGGCTTCCAACTTGCGAATTCCCATGGTGGTGTTCCTAGGGTAGTTCCTTGGTCTTTGCTTGTAGAGTGAGACACCTGAACTCTTGGATTCGTCCTCTCTTTCTGTCTTGTCGTAGGTAGTGGTCAGAGCCATCCCGGCATTAAGTTCTTCCCCCTAGCCAAACCTGCATACGCAGTCGTGCATACTGCGCCTTGTTGTTTTTGGCAGCTCTCGCAATCGTCGTAGTAATATAGATACGCAAGAAACAGAATGGAAATGAAAAACAGTTTTAATATTATTTCTCGACCAAATAAGAGTGCTTCCTGAGAAGGAAAGGAAAAGAACGAAAGGACTCTCGTTCTTCATCATGTCGATTGTAAAAGAATTTTTCTAATTGTGTAAGCTACATTTTCTACAGCATTGGTAAGGTTAGTTAACGTGACAGGTGAAAAACACCTCGTCACAATGTATAAAAAAATATATTATGTTACAGTAAAACAAAATTTTGAAAATAAATATTATACAAATCTTATTTCTTTAAAAAGTAAGACCCGTTAGATTATCTCTTGATGCTCCGAAGTTGCACGTATGTTTGTTGTGATACCTTATTTTCTTCCTGTTATTGATAATGGTATCTAAAAGTTAAGAGTTTACATCACCTAAAATAAATATCAGATTATACTAGATAATCCTAATAATCTGGTGAATAGGTGAATAACGTTGACTAGTTGTAAATTTAATTTA
Organism: Druon quercuslanigerum; assembly: GCA_010014905.2. Taxonomy (NCBI): domain Eukaryota; kingdom Metazoa; phylum Arthropoda; class Insecta; order Hymenoptera; family Cynipidae; genus Druon; species Druon quercuslanigerum. The sequence continues at coordinate 16,029 of JAAAKG020023157.1, read as the reverse complement.
AAATTTCAGCGATGATCATACATGCATTGTGTAAGAGAGAGAAATTAACTTTTAACTCGCAAAAAGTGAAAATATGTAGTAACTGCCCAAATAACTGTAATATCGAATAAAATTCTGAATAATGAAGAAACGCTATTTTGGTAAAATGACATGCTTTTTTATATTCGGCATTAGAAAATTTATTTTTAAAATAATTTCTATTAGAAAATGGACTTGCGATATTTTCCTAGTCACTAGTGTATAGCTGAATTTAGCTGAGACTTATTTCCTGTGGATTTCGGATTAGAGTCCGAGGTAATTCACAAGTTTAAAACATACGTCAGGGCAAGCGATTCTTTTTGTTTGTAAATTCGCTTCATACTTGGTCACTTTTACAACGAAAAAAAGGAACTAAGGACTTTAGGTTATTTTTCATGTATTTGCTGGTGATATATTGCATGCCTTGTGCAGTTTTTAGGAGACGCAAAGTGCTTTTGCGCATATTTTTCTGTTGTATTTTTCAACCTTTTCAACTGCCCTTTTTTATAAACAATCTTTTTTTTCAATGAATATTATTAATTTTTAATTTTTATTAACAAAGTTAGATGCAGTTTTCTCTTACGAATCCAACGATATCAAAAACTCATTTTTCATAAAAATGTCACGTATGTATCTTTTTATTTTGGACGACAGAGAAAGTGTCAAAACTATTTGCTTTTATGGTTCGTAAGGGTACGTCAATGATTTTTCGATGCTGTCATCTATGGCCAAGAGGATTTTATTCTAAACGGCTGCGGGTAAGCGCAATATTATTATTTACAAACGCACATTTTTTTTATTTCTTCAGAGCCTAATGTGTTGCGTAGTTTGACACGTTTTGTGCCGACGGAACGTACAATCAATCTCTAAAGTCGTCTATCTTTAAAATGATTTATAATATCGACAAATATAGATCTATGATAATTTTTCTGCAAATATTGACTAAGGCTTCTATGCGTACTTCAAAAGAAAAAAATTATAATGAAATTGTTTATTTGCCACTAGTTATTTAGAGGTTTAGCTTTTGCTTTCTCTTCAAGAAAAAATTGCAATTCTTATTTAATCATAACGATCAAGGTAATGGACTTTTTATGCTAGAATGTATTTTGGACGTTCCATAAGAATTTATTTTGGTCCCAATAGTATAACAAAAAAAACGGTAGGGTCTACGTCAGTATCAAAATTTCTGTAAGAATATCCCATTTTCCAGCTTTCCCTAATCGTAGCGAAAAAAATCTTACTTCTTGTACCGAAATTGTTGTACGAGTAGACACGGCCAGAATAAATCTCCACTAATTTTTATTGATGGGAAGTGACGAATTCCTTATTTTAATATTCAGGGGATGTCAAAGCAACCCTTAAACTAAATTTAGTGACTTGCTTGCCAGGAAATGTTCTCCAGATCTACTGAAAATCTGTGAAAAAATAAATTTTAGACGCTCTATAAGAGGAGGCCTACCAAATCCTGAAAAAATGTCCTGACATGTTCAGTGTTTTTCAGGTATCTTCAATTTTTTCTTGGAATATTTTTTCAAAGTAAGAAGCAATTCAAAAAAATTTCTTTTTGTAAAAGAATCGATTTGGAATATCTACACAGTTTTTTGAGTTTATTATAAATAAGGTTTTTTCAGTTGCTAGGAATATAATTATTATATTTAACTTTAAAAGATTTGGAAAATTATATTTTGAAATTTACTTAATATATTGACACAATCAATTAACTAAATAAGTGAATAAAATTTATAATATAATAATCATTTTTTTGAAGTTTTCTTAAAATTCCACGAATTTTAATAGTTAGTTCGAACATTTTTTATTTGATCGTGTTATAATTCAAATAAAGTGCATATTTTCGACAAATTAATGTGAATACTACATTACCGATTCAAAGTCCTAACTTTTCAAATTAAAAATATTGCATTTTTTACAAGATAGAAGAATAGTTACCCCCACCTTCTAGACTCCGCGTCCACCGAGGGAGGATTCGAAGCATTGCCTCTTAATAGGGGATTGTTCACATATTACGTAAGGCTGTTTTCTTTTGTTTAAATAAATATGAGAATAAAGTTGCCGTTAAATAAAAAATGACACAACGATATAAACAAAAGAAAACATATCTACGTAATATGTGAACGATCCCTAGAGCACTCGCGATGATAATAAATCTGCATATGCATTGTACGTGTGTGCATTTATATTGCACATTGTAGCTTGCATGTATTGAGAAATAATTATATTCTAAAATTATAAAATCATATATAAATTAATATGAATGACAATATCTTCTATACAATTATTTTTTTGAATTAAGGAAATTACATTTTTCGTTAAAAGAGCTGTATATTAGTACATACGTATACAGTTTGAAAATCAGATGCATTACTGTAATCCGAGAAACATTTTTTTATTCGAGAAACTTAAGGTATATGTATTTTTTTCTTTTCTGATAATTTGCAATCGTAAGAAATTAATCAGTCAGTCGTGCAATTGTTAGAATGAAAGTATAAATACCATAGTAATTCGTTCTTAAATGATTTAAAAATGAGTGTAGAATGTATTTGACAACAAACAAAGATAATTTTCAACAAAATAGTTAATTACCGCAATATTAATCTTAATTTACAACTTATAAATCAAGGTTATTAAATTTTATATTCAAAAAAAAAATTATTCACGCATAAAAATCCTAAAATTAAAAAAGTCTTTGACATTAAATAGTAAATTAAATAGGTTTTTGGAAATTTCTAAAAAAAATGCATGAAAGCGTTTAAAACTTGTCCTTCTCGATAAAAATAGAAGTTCCACGAAAATAATGGAGGCATTGTTGTCAATTTTACTCAATGTCGTTTGGGTAATATAAAAACTTCAAAGAAAAGAATGTTGCAAATGCACACATCTAATAAAGAATTCAGTTTCACTTGAAAGACAGGAAAACAAATGTCACATTTGTGGACATAATAAAACTAAAAAAAATGTAATATTTATTAATTTAAAATATTGTTATTTAATCAAGGCCAGATATATATTTGTAAAAGTAATTGATTTTGTGTGAAATAACTTCTTCGTACGTCTGATGAAGAAACTGCGTCGCATGCATTTTGCGATTACGCGGTAGTGCGTGCTTCTCACTTGAAGTTTTGACGTGCAGTGTTTTGATAAAAATAGTCATGTGTTTTTAGATACTGCTGTCTTCGGATAATTTAAGCTGGCATAGCGCAGGGGCGATACAGTATCTGGATCCGTTATTCAAGAGAAAACTCATTTTTTTAAACGAGATGCTCAACGGCCCGCAAACGTTTTAAGTACGTAAGTAGGAAAAACACATTTATTTTACCGCGTAACAGCAAATTTCCTTCTTCATTTCAGTTAAATATTTACGTTTACGTTGTAAGACCCTGGATTTTATGTTTCTATCAGTCTCAAAATTGACATTAAATCCAGGTTTGAGGCTTAGACCGTGCAAATGTTGTTTCTGATGCTTCGCGCTCGATAATGTATTTACCTAGCGCTAACTGCTTGCTCTCTGTACTTTCCCCACATTTGTGCACAGACCTTTTAAAATTAAAGCCTGGATCTTCGACAACTGTCATTTGGTGATTGTGAATTCTCTTTTGCTAAAGCTCCTTCGAATATATTATATCAAATGTATATTACCTTTATTTCTGTACCTCGCCCTGGGATTGCCTATACAGATATTTGAAAATAAAGTGCAAATTTTATTTATAATGATTACTTTAATATTCTTTGCTGATTTTGCATTAAATATTATGCTAAGTTACCCTGAACAATGTATAATTTCAATAACTTTATATTATTATGATTTATGGTATGCATGGATAAACAAACAGGCGTGTATTCATTGATTTTTTTTTATAATTTGAAAAGTGCGCATCTTATTAAAAAATATTATAAATTTTATTGCATCTTGTTTTCTTTCTCTATAAATATAATTTGTTTATTTTGAACGTTATTTTTTACTATTTTAACCAAAAATGCGTATGCAAGCCTAAAGTGATTCTAAGAAAATTTGTAGATATAGTTTAGGTAAAAAAATTTGTTAAACAAAATGTTATTGTGTATCCTTCTTTTTATTTTTGTTTTGTTACTTGTGTTCTTGTTATCAAAAAAATATTTTTTTAATTTCAATCCTATTTTTTACGATTATAATGAAAACTTCGCTTCCTATCAAAAACTCATTAATGACAAATTTGTAGCTCTATTCTGCATGAGCAACTTTTTTATACTATGTTTTTTTATAACTTGTGTCGTGAGACAAAAAATTTATTTATTTTATTATTAATTTTATTTCTTAAGATTAAATAAAAAAATACGCATGCTATTGAAACTATTTCCTTAAGAATTTATACATCTTTTTTGAAAGTATACTCTTTGTATGTTCGTACTTTTTTAAAACTAGCGTCATTTTTCCAAAAATTAATTTTTTTATTGGTTATGTTATTTTTCACGATTAAAACTAAAATTTCAAATCTATCAAAAAATGATTTAGACTATATTTGTAATTCTTTTTGGGGTAAACAAGTTTTGACTTTATTTTTCGTAACTTGCGTCGTTTGTCCAAAAACTTAAGTTTTTTATTTTCAATGCTGTTTTTTTCGAATTTGAACAAAAATCTATATGTCCTATCAAGAAGCGATATAATCATACTTTGTATTATCTTTTACAGTATTACTACAAAATGAAATTTTTGGTTTTGCATTTTTCTTGTGCTATCAAAATGTGAATTTTCAATTTTTCAAGGAAATTCAAAAAGTTCGTATAACAGTCTTGTAGCTTGTTCAAAAAGCAATGATTTGCTTTTCTTATTTTGTTCATATCGAGCATAAGTTGGCTTAAAACTTTAATATTCGTTTCTTTTTTAAAATTTTGCAATAGGTATAACTCTGGAAATTTGTTTTCCATCGAAAAAAGTTGATGAAACAAATTGTTCGTCTTTTGAACACTACGAAGATACGTACATAGAATTTGTTTAATTCTTAAAAAGTGGTATTAAACATTTTTTAAATTCTCTAACTTTTTGAATTTTTACCCGAAATGGCTAGCTTACTAAATTGACTTTAACTTTGAGGTAGTAAAATAGTATATTAATGGCTGAAAAATATATGCAATTTTTTTAAGTTACCGTGCTAACAGGCTAATAGTCTAGAGACTCAAAAGGTCTCAAAACTGGAAAATTTGACAAAAGCGGGGGGGGGGGGCACATTTTACACAAATCTTATACCTTCTTTGATGACAATCTAAAAAAATTCTTAATGCATACATTCTTTAGAGGTATATAGTTTTTTTCTAAACTAAATTTTATCAGCAGAATGCACAAAAGTACAAAGGCAGACATTGTTTAACTTATCAAACTTACGACCTTGACAGAGAATACAAATTTTTAAAAAGCAACGTCCTGAATTACTTATATTTCAGCACATTTTTGATTGGAATAATATAAAATTAGTGAATAGTTTATTAAATCGTTTGAATAACGCTAAAATAAATTAGGAAACATTTTTTAATGCTTCAAAACATTAATATTTTAGAGCCACGTGTTTTCAATTATGTAAAAACAATAAAGATTGTACTAAAACTTATTGATACTGGCGGGAGAGATTAGGAAATATTTTTAGTACGCATACATTTTTAGAACGTATATTCTTCAATTGCGTACTAAATTGCTTTGTAAATATGTGCAGAACTCTGACGCAAAAATTCAAAAATGATTGAATGAAAGTCACGAGTTTGTCAGATATTGGGAAAATGTTTCATTTAACAGTTGGTAAATTTATTAAATATTTTTCTGAGATCCCGCATATAACCATATATTTGGATTCGCTGATTAAAACTATGTGTTTTTTAAATTTAGTTAAATCACAACATTATAAATAATATTAACGTTATTTCAATTGTGGTGGTAAGCAAAAAAGACCCTTACTGTCTTTCCAGCCCCCCTTTCAATTTACGATGCATTTATGCATAACTGATTAAGTAGAATACAGGTAAAATAAACAATATGTTTAGAATAGTATACTGTGTACATGATACTTTTTTCCGAACCTCCTTGCACACAAGCACGTGAAGCAGGTAAATGATGTTTGATGTTCTTGACCATTTTAAATTATAAGCCAGCGATGCAATTTTTTTAAGATAAATATAATTTTCTCCATATTGTCACTTGCTTGATGCAGTGTATGTGTAGTGAACGTAAAGGTTTTATGTGCCAGGCATAAAGTTTCATATAGCGGGCGTAAAGTTTTATGCCAGCTCAGCGGCTGAGTGCGCAGGTTCTTTTTCAAGGGGATCAGATAAAAAATAAATGTAAACATTGAAATTGATATTTTCGAATTTTTGGCATGGCCATGTTTGCAAAAATGTTAGGGGTGAATAGGCACGCACCACTAACCCATTTTACCTCTCTGTTGTTTACAATTCTCGGTATCAAGACGATGGTAAATAAGTTCTTATTGTTATCGTAAAAATACACAATGTGGTTGATCTAACCAATGAAATAAAGGTGAAGACCACGAAAGAATGGACACTAACGATATAAAAATCTACATTTATTAAGATTATTTTACTCTCCGCATTCAATATTTTTTACGAAGAGAAATATGTCCTTTAGAGTTTCATGATTATCAATGATAAGGAATGTACATACTTGCTAAAAATAGGATTTGTTTCAAAAACAATTCGGTGCTAATTATTACTGTATGAAAAAGTCATTTTCTAAAATTATAAAAAACTATAACTTAAATTAAGGAGTTTTAAATAAGATAAACAATAGGTTTCAGACAATAGACTTTTTATTTGGAAATAATTATGTGTCATAAAACTCAGTACACGTGTGGTTAACTACGAACTTAGCCAGATTTAAGCGCAAAAATGTCTAATAAATATTAGCCTTGACTAAAGTCTGATATGAATCAAATAATAAATCACATAAATTTAACACTAGATAACATCTGGAAATATACCAACTAGAATAATAAGATTAATTCTTGGGTTTTTCAAGTTTTAGAGTTGAAAAATAATCCAGAAAACAAATAAATTATTTAAAATGTAAAATTCAAGTTTAAATATATTGAAGTTTACATATTTTTATTCTAATGACGTATAAATGAAAATAATCATTATATTGGTACTTCGTAGTTATTGGTAATTAAATAGATACGTTTTACATAGCTAAATCACCACTTTTACAGCATCACGAGCAGAAATAACTCTCTTCATATAATCTCTATAATTCCAATTACCCCGAATAGACCACTTTCAATAGGCCTACACGTACTGCCTTATTTTCGCAATCCTATACAGTCCCTAAATTCCATTATCTCGACAGGCGTTTTTTTATTAGAAGCTCTCGCATTCACTTAAGATCTTTGCCAAGGAACAGGAAAACTGCAGAATACCGTAACTTCCGAGCGCAGTAGGTTACCGGCTGACCGATTTGGATGCGGATATTCAAAACAAGATTAAGCGAGAATCACGAACATTCACCTATGCATGTGCTAAACGAATCCGTTCGTACTTAGCGTTCGATACTATATGAGCCAAAAATCACCACCCAGCAACTTCCGTCGGTTATAACAGAATTTATTGTACCCTAATATTTATTACTTGAAAGAAATCTGGTTTTCATATTGTAAACTGGACCTTTCAACCTACTTAACCTATCCAAATCAGTGATACTAACCGACCGCGAATTTTTCATCTGCGCATGTACCGAAAAGCGCGGTTATATTTAAAGTTACAAAGAAGCATAAACTTGCAATATTACAATAATGATCAATTATTTAAGAAAACTAGCTATTTTTTAGATTAATTTTAATTAATTTGCTTAAAGTAAAAATTTGTTTAAAAAATGTATCTGTATTATTATTGATAGTATTTCTTGATTTTAAGTAGACCTGCGCTTTTCGGTACATGCGCAGTTGAAAAATTTGCGGTCCATTACCATCACTGATCCTTATTCATAATATCTGCAGTTCTTAATCCTCGCTATTTTTAAATAACATATAAAGGGGCGATACCTTGCCAAACACGGAACAATCCTGCTAAAGTGGTGTGATTATGAATTCGAACAAATACAGCCGGGAACCTAGAAGCCGGTATTCCAGCATAGTCATGCTGAAGATGGGCAAAATAAATAATGCTCTCTGTTTTCAAAAAACAGCGGGTTACTGGAATATTAGCATGAAAGGTGAGCGGCGAGAGACTTGAAACGAAACGTTTTTCTGGATTTCCTTCCGGTAGATATACATAAACATTCTCTTCTGTATCAACGTATCTATCTGGATAAAGCATCCAAGTAGGAAACTGACCAGTATATAAAGCTCCAACAAAAACATTAAAGCCAGAACCTTCAAGTTCCACATAAATGCGCATATTTGTTGGAGTACTAATAGCCTCGAAAACTGATGGGCGTCCTCTTTCTCCGTGTACCGCTGCATCGAGTTCTATAAGCAAAAATGCAAATTAATGAATTTTTTGTGCTGTAAAAATATTTTTTAGAATAATTAACGAACTATGGTATAGAAACGTTCAAACAATTGACATTATATCGTGTATCAAATGAAAACTACCCAGTGTGAAATTGGGTGATTTTTTAAAGTTGCAGTGGATAATTTTTTATAAGATATTAGTAGCGAACAAATTTCAGAATTTAATGCTTAAATTTAGACTATTTTTCTGTTTGAAAATTTTATAGATCACGAATGGGGTTTCACGGTGGTGGTATGTGCGCTCAATATTTGGTTTTTAGAAAAAAATCCGGTAACTACTAAGAATGAAAGTAAAATCAAGCGAATTGAACATAAAGCCAACGTATAGCTGCTGGCGCTGATAGCTTAGCCATACTTGATCGTACTACCAAAAATGCACTATCGGTAATAGTCGCATCCGTCTGAGCCTGAATTCTAAATTAGAATAAAAATTGCAATTTGTATTTTTCTTTTTGTAATTGTTTATTGTCACAGAGAAAAGTATTATTTGAATATCTTGCGGAAGAAATGTACATTTCGCTTTAAAAATAACTAATATTTTAGATCTTAGAAGACCTTTAAAATCGTTGTTCATATTTGCAAATATCCATTATTCTTAGATACCGAAATATAGAATAGAAATTATTCTACACAGCAGACGTAAAATTTAGTAACAATTTTTTACAGGATAAATTTGGAACAAACAAGCAAATAAGTACATTACCGGTGCTTACTTTTTAAAAACCATTTTCCATGCCCTTATTTTGCGAGTAATATTAGTCTTCTATACAGCAAGAATAGGTTGTAGACAAATTGTCTTATTTATACGATTTGGCGTAATGCGCCATTTCCATATGTGTTTTGTACGTTGCAATGAAATAAGATATGTAAATAATTCAACAAATTTTTCTTTAATCGAAAATTTTTATCGATGATTATCAGCGAGTTCATAACGGTATCCTTTTATCACTTGCCACACTTTTCCTATTTCTAGTCCAAGAAATACATGTCAATAAAGAATTACAAAAAGAAAAATACAAATTGAATTTTTTAATGCATTGAAAATTCCCGCCAGGACGGGTGCGACTTTTACTGACAGTTCATTTTTCGTAGTACGATCAACTACGGCTGAGCTATCAGTAACAACAACTACTGTTAGTTAGCTTCCTGCTCAATACCGTATTTTCTACACAATTTACCCTAATTTTTTAGCATTCACCGGATTTTTTCTAAAAATTAGATAGTATAAGCACTAGGGTGGTCCAAAAACCGATTTTCGAGCTACAGGGTAAGACACACCCTAATGAACATTAATTAATACGTGCCATCAGGCACTTCAAAATTCCATTTAATTAATGCGGGGAAATCTTAAATTTTCACAAAATTCAACTTATGTCCCAGGGTTTTATCAACACGTTCTAAACCTTTTAGGGATTAAAGATGAGTGCCTGCAATATAAGACAATACTAATAAATTTTATTTCCAACCTACTTCAACCCTATCAGCAGCATCTCAAATAGGACCCAAAAATCAAAAAAACTATATCTTCACGTATTATTGTTAGTTTTACCTATTTATGTTGTCTTTTTCATACAACTAATTACCAGTCGACAATTTAGATATTTCATATAACCTCTTAAACAATTTCCAATTGCTTAAGCAAGTGAAAATTATTTAAACAATTATTTATTCCCAAAAAATGTAAAAAAGCGTATTTCCTGATTCAACTCTTCAAAAAATTAATTTTAAAAATTTGAAAATAAACGAAAAATAATTTTTAAGAAATTAAATAATTTTTATTTAAAAAATTAGTACTATAAACAATCACAAAATATTGCGTTTCAATAAGAAAATACGATTATTTTTTTTACATTTTTTGGAAATAAATAATATTTTATTAATTTTTTTAAAACAATTTTAAATTGTTTAAAAGTCATGGTAAATATACAAATTGTCCATAAGTAATTATTTTTACGAAAAAGACGACGCAAATGGCTAAAAAGTAACAATAATACGTGAGAATGTAGTTTCTTTATTTTTGGGTCATACTTTGGGCGCTGCGAAGACGGTGAGGGCGGGTTGACAATAAAAGCTATTAGTATAATAGTAAAATTAAAGAAATTTGAATGAGTATAAAGTAACATTTTATATTCTTTTTAGCGTCCAATAATTAATTTAATGTAAAGATTTCTTGAAAATAAAACCAAGAATCTAACGACCAAATTTTGACAAGCACCATAAAATGTTCCCATTGTAATCTGAGAAAAATAACTTCTGCCCTTTTTTCTCCGTTAAAAAAGGAAAGAAAAAAATTCGTTTTCCCTTTTGACAGAAATAAAAAAGAGGAAAGAAAAATGAGAAGGAAACCTACCAAATCCCCTTCCTTCTCCTTTTTATTTCTTTCATCGTGTTTATTTTTATTATTATTAAATAACAATGAAAAACATTTGTAAAAAATAATTACTAACGTTTCGGTACAAATTCAGCACCCTTATTATTTAGTTTTATTATAATTTTATTTGTTTTTTTTTTCTCTTTTATTTTTGTCCAAAGGGAAAACGAATTTTTTCTTTTTTGTAGGGGAGAGAAAAGACGAGAAGTTTTTTTTCATCGATTGCAATGGGAAAATTTTATGGTGGTAGTCCAAATTTGGTCGATAGATTCTTGGTTTTATTATCAGGAAATTTTTACATTGGGATGGTTTTATTTCGTAGGTACTCCTCTTCAATGCCTAACATTTTTTTGCGCGTTTCGATGAAACCCTGGAACATGAGTTAAATTTTTCGAAAATTCAAAATTTCCCCATGTGAATTAAATAGGTTTTTGAACTTCCCGCTGGCACGTGTTGATATTTTTATTTCAAAGAAAAAAATTCGGATTCTCCTTCTCCGGAAATGGAAACTTTGGAAAGTGGGGTGTCTTGCCCTCTAGAGTGAAACAAAATTTTACAATGCATTTTTAGACCACTCTAAAGCACATATATCAGCACCGCGAAATCCCTTTCTGGGTATAGAAAATTTTCAAAGTGCATGTTTAAAAGCTCAAAATCGAATTATTATCGGCTGTTGGTAAGTTTTCAGTGTTTCATAGATTCCGCCATTTTTGTGCGTCCGGTTGCACGTATTCATATTTGAATTTCGAAAAAAATAAAAGTTTATACCTTAATCATTAATGATTGAGAAATTATTAGAATTGTACAAAATTTGACACCACATATTTTCAACGGAGCTCCATGTTTTCGGTATGTCCGTCCGGTCGGCCGGCCGTCCGTCCGTAACCACGATAATTCTCGAAAAAATGAACGGATGTAATCGATATTTGGCACGCTTTTTTTAGGTCCTAAAAGAAAGGACGAGTTTCTTGAGCAGCCGTTTTGGATAAAAATTTAACAAGTTACAGCATTTTCACATTTAAAAAAAATAAATTTATGTGCGGCTATTGATACTACTCAGAATACCACACAATTTGGCGTAATGACTACGGTCTAGCACCCATTGCGGCCAAATTGAATGAAGCTGAATATATTGTTTCTGTAATTTATTTTTAGTGCTTCTTCAAAACAAAAGACTTTTTCCATTTAAAACAAATCTATTAAATAAACACTTCCTTTAAAGATAAAAAACTGCACGCATCGCGCGCATATTCTCGTCGCGCGCTACGCATCCTATCAAGAAGTGATTCTGAATGGAATTGTAGATCTTTTATGGCATCATAATTTTTCTTAATTCATCTTTTTTCGTATCGTGCATAGTTTGACTACAAAATGAAACTTTTGATTTTTCATTATTCTTAGTGCAATCAAAATTAGAATTTTTAATTTTACAATAAAATCGAAAAAATTTTATGATAAATATCCGTGCATAGAATTTTCAAATTCAGAAAAAATGGTTTAAAAAATGTTAAAAATGCGCTCACTTTTTGAATTTTTATCTAAAAAGACTGGCTAACTAACTCGTCCTTTCTTTTAGGACCTTAAAAAAGTGTGCCAAAGGTCGATTTGATTCGTTCATTTTTTCGAGAGTTATCATGTTCACGGACGGATGGACAGACAGACAGACGCTATCGTAAACACTTGATTTTCGGATACAGGGGGTTTGAAAACGTGGAGATCCGTTAAACAGCGTCAAATTTCGCACAATTCTAATACATACTCAGTCATACATCAGGAGAATGTAAAAATAGATACTGCGTTTGTCATTTTAAATCAAGTAAATGTTTCTATATTTTAAATGTATTTTTGTGTTGAATTGAGAAAACGACGTTCAAAAAACGATTTCTCTAATTAAGGAAAAACTTACTCCTGAGTGCCAGGTGTCATATCCGCAATATTTCTTATCAATATAAATATCATATTTCAATACACTCACTTGTAAAATTAACGAAAACTGTGCAGGTTAAAAGTAGAATGAAAATCTTCATTTTGTGAAGGCAGCGACGACCGATAAGTAAGATATAATTTTTGAAGAAAATTTTTCAACTTTAACTGAAGGAGTTTTGAAATATATTCTCTTATATACTAGACAGTACCTAATTACATAGCCTTATCTATTATTTGAAGCAGAGTGGAAGTTGCCGTTCAAAAAATATGTAACGCTTTTCCCTAGCAATCCCCACCAACCTGCTGCGTAAGGTTTCTTCCATAGTTATTTGATGTATTTTGACGAAGACTCTTTGTTCTATGTCTCACAATTTTCATATCTACAAAATTTATGGCTCATACAAAATTTAACCGCAGTATCTTAGTTTCATAATAGCCACGTAACACTAACAAACTTGAACACAATTATTAATATTTTTTCTGACGATCGTCGCACCCCCTCCCACACCGCACCCTAAAAATGGCTTTATGGTTAGTTCACTTCGGAGGCAATTATGTGACTCTTTTACTTTCATTTCTACTTCAATTTAATGATATTCAAGATCATTGTTTCTTTGAATTGCTCTGACGTTTAAAATGTTGAAAAAAGGGCAAACGAGATGAATTTTAAAAAAGTGGAATCGAAACTGAAATAGATACATAATGTTCATTCCTCAGTCGCTTCACCAAGTTGCAGAAAGGATCATAAATGCACTAATAATTTTTAATAGAAGAAGGGTCCCAGGAATGAGGGCGTACGTGCCAAATTTCGGAAACGCGATTTATTGGCTAACTAATTTTGCTGACCTATCTGGCGTCTTTTCCAAAACTATTACTTTTTTTCTACTGTTTTTGATGATCCTAAAAAGCTAAGTTGTATTTTAAAAGTCCTTTCTTGTTTTTTTAAATTAAAAAATATACAAATTATGCAACTTTTTTTGTGATCAAATTGTCGTTTTCAAATTCGCGCCGAACAATTGACTAGAATTTTTCTTGGACGTGGCTGCTTTTTTTAGACCGTTTCTATATCGCTCGATAAAGTTAAGTCATCTTTAGAAAGCCATTTTTTATTTAAAAAATAAATAAGTTATGCAACACTTCTTAAAAATGTTCCTTTTATCATTTAATAGAGCTAAATAAGATCTCAAAAGAACTTTGTTTGTTAAATAAACGATTTAATGCGTTGTATTAAAATAGTTTGTGGTGACACATTTAAAATTCGCGTATTAGCCTATCCCCGGCCCATCCTGAGAAGATCATTCTTGCTGTGTTGAATGATATATGGCTACTTGTAATATAACAAGCAGTTAATTATATTATATTATTTAGCCTATTATTATTCAAAGCAATATAAAATACAAAATTTTAATATTCTGCTTTACCCAATTGTTATTTTTAGATTTTAATAGTTGCACGTAAAAGTGTAGCAAGGGCCTTTTGTATTTTCCGATGTATTATTCTGCAAAGAAATTTCAAATAAGAAGCAAATAGTTGACAGTATAATGGCCTATTTCTTGATTGCTATACGATAGAAAAAAGTTTCTGATCACGCAATAATTAAAGTCGGGAACAAATGTTGAGGCTCATCAATTCATTTAATTGCAAGTGGCAAAAAAATCTCTGAATTGTCTAATAAATACACAGTGGGCACAAAACTTTAAAAATCCCAAAAACGTCCTTGGGACGTTCCTAGGACGTCCTATGTCAGCCCAATAAACGTCTTTAAGACGCCCAATGTCCTAAAGATGTCCTAAAGACGTTTGAAAGACCTGGACGTTCTTGGGACCTCTTTCGGACTGACATTAGCCGTCTTAAAAGCATCCCTAGGATGTCCCAAAGACATTTTACATTTTAAGGTGCTTTATTCACAAAAACTCTTTCTTGAACCTTGTAGGAATCCAATCAGGGATCCGGCTGGATAGCCCCGGTTTAAGCCGGTCACTTTAAACTGATCGCATTTCGGCTTCAATACTGGCCGGGATCTGGTCGGGTAATCCGGACACAAAGCGGTTAACTTGTTCTGTCTTTTAAGGTTTATCATAAAGAATACGGTGAACTTTAAAAGTCAAATCAAGTGATCCAATTCTGGCAAGAAAATTGGAGTACAATTTCAATGCCTGATGATAGAATCTCGTAACAATTTGGAAGCCACGTTGTGATTTAAGGTTAGGGAATAAGAAAGGAAAAAATGTTTACACAACGGTGTATTTTAATTAAAAATAATAAATATTCGCGCATGAAGTGGGGTTTATAAAGTAATTATGGAAATAAGGTTGATTTAATTACAATTCTCGATTTTGTTTGCGAACTTCGAAGAGACGACGCGACGTGAGTGCAAGGAGCATCCTCGTTCCAGGCGCGAAACTGAAAATTGCTGAGTGTCTATGCAGACGCCAGACGCAGTAGGCGCTATATATGGCGGTAAATTTGAAAGTGTAAATGATAAATATCGTCTGAAAACAGAGAGGTTTATAAAAATTGTAACATTTCTGCTGTTGCACATAGCAGAATCGATAACACTTTAATTTAAAAAGTTAATTCATTAAAAAAATGTCATTTCTTTTTAAAAGAATTTAAAAAAGCTCATTTCTGTTCCACTGATCTACTTAACTTTTCAAATAATAATTCATCTAAAATCCAGAAATACGTCTTCGATAATGTCACGGCTCTTAAAAAATGTGTAACTCATATGAAAAAATTTACCTGACCAGTGCCTGACCGGCTCCCGACTATGGCATAAAACCAGGGTTGGCCCGGCCAGTAACCGGCCTGTTCCGGACTACGTGATTCCAAAAAAATGTAGCCCGGCCGGCTCCTGCCCGGTTCCTGTGCATGAAACCTAGTCAGGGGTAGCCCAGCCAGAAATCAGCCAGAAATCAGCCTGAAACCTTGTTGTATTAGGACCTCTTTCTGGGAACACATAAAATTAGACGCTTAAAAAAGCATACCGAAAACCCCTGGTTTTTGGGATTTTTTGTCCTCTAACTATTGACAACAAAGTTTCAAGATAAAAGTGATAATATCGTCGAAATCGGAAGACCTTAAGCTTTCAGATTCTTATTATTAGACAATTTCGAGATTTTTTGGTGCGAGTTGCAATAAAAAGAAATGAGGAGCCTCGACACTTGGCCCCGACTTTCGTGCCTTACATTATAATTATAAAAAACTATT
>JAAAKG020023156.1:6543-45266 GCA_010014905.2 Druon quercuslanigerum | reverse complement strand
ATTTTCAAGTCATCAGGGGCCAACTCGAGCGGCCTGAAGCGGCTAGGCAAATTTTATGCGTGGTTATAGAATCCGAACTCTCAATTTCGTTAAATAATGTTGAATTTTTTTACGATGAGGTTCTTTTGTATCAAACAAATTAAGGTCTATTTGATCCAGAGTGAATAAAATAACGTTTATGGATTGTAAAAAGTCTTTTTTTTATAAAGTTTATATTAAATATACTGCAGGACTTCTTTTTAATTTAAAAATAATACCCGAAAGTTGTGAATACATGAAACATATAAAGAAATTAAAAGTACAAAATTTAGTTGATAGCCTGTAGAATTATAAGGCCATATCTTAAACGAAACTTTTTTTTAATTATGTCCGATCATTCAATAATTTTACTATTGAAAAATTCGAATTCTCATCTTTTTTTTCACAGATAAACCAAAGAGTGATTTGAAGGAAGCAAGAATAAAATCAACGAGGAAATATCAACCATACATTTTAAAACCTCATAGGGATGGCATCAAGAAACTGCCTGGACATAATGAAATGGACTTTACCTGCAAAGTTGAATATAGTAATGACGAATTTTTGAAAATCAAGGAGGAAATTATCGAAAGTAAAACTTTACATATTTGTAGTAAATAACTTTGAAAAAGATTGAGCACAATATTTAAAAAATATATTTTGTTACAGTTTCAGATTATGATGATATTAATTATCAATCAGACATGTGCACAATATATCAGGCAGAAACAAACCCGAAAATTGAAGAATCAAATATGAAATCAGAAAAGAAATACAAATGCGAAAAATGTGCGCGAAGCTATAAAAAGAAAAATGGTTTAAATCGTCATAAAAAATTTGAATGCGATGTCATTCCGCAGTTCGGATGTATATTCTGTGGCAAACGATTTAAGCGAAAAAATCATATGAATACCCACGTGCGTCTTGTTCATCTAAAATCAAACGCACAAAAATCGAAATCACGGTATCATTGTGACAAATGTTTGCGAAGTTACACTTGGCGAAATGCTTTAAATAGACATAAACAATCAGAACATGGAGCAGTCAAACCGCAATTTATTTGTGACTATTGTGGCTACAAAACGCGCCAGAAATTTGGCTTGTCAATGCATGTTTCGAAGAACCATCTCAATTAATTTAGTACGATAAACTTTAAAACTTAGGAAATTTTTACAGGAAAAAATCTTTTCTGTATGATATTGAATTCTTGTTTCAAGTACGTACAATTTGTTCCTATACGTTTTGTTTATTTCGAGAAAAAAAGTAGGTTTGAGAAGGTATAATTAGGTAAGCATTTTTTAATTAACTAGCTACTAAAAAATTAAAAAAGGATCCATTACTTTTACTTAAATGGGTTTTCCACTAAATTTGTTTTTATAATCTGAGTTAAGAATTTATTTTGTATTAAGCAAATATGAATATATTGATTCCAAGCTAATAAAATTATATTTTTGCATTGTAAATAGTCTTTTATTGTAAAATTAATATTAAACTTACGGAAGGATACACCATCGTGTACTCAACGTTTATTTGTTTTCATTATGTCCACATTAGTGTTAACAATTTAAAACTATTGGAAACATAAACCAAGACTTATAGGATAATGATTAATTGTTTTCCCTTAAAAAAATTCTAATTTACGTATTCGTTTTTCGCACAGATAAATCAAAGAGTATTGAAACGCAACAAGAATAATATTAAAAGAAGAATATTACTTAAAACACCAGGGGGACGAACAAAGTCTACTGCTTTGGATTAATGGAAACAATTTAAATGGAAAAATTGAATATAACTGTGACGAAAAATTAGAAATCAAGGAAGAAAAAGAAAGGTAAAAGTTAATGTGTTTGTAGTAAATATTTTCAAAAATTTCGACATGAAGATTTAAAAAAATTGTATTGTTAAACTTTCAGATTATGGGTACTTATCCAATACAGAGGTAACATAAGACGATAATCGAACATATAAATCAATAGTTCTGAAAATGCCTCCGAAAATTCCAGAATCACATGTGGAATCGGAAAAGAAATACAAATGCGAAAAGTCGTCTCGAATATATAAAATTAAACATCATTTGAATAATAATAGAAAATTCGAATGTGACATCATTCGAAAATTCACATGAAAATTCTGTGGGTCTTGCACATCTTAAAAAAAACTTACAGATATCGCAAAGAGTGACCTGTAGAATTATAATACCATACTTGTAAACTAACTTTATTTGTTTGGGTGATTTCTGCTTTATTGTTAACAACTTGAATTTCTTTGAAATATAAACCTAGACCTATAGGAAAATGATCAATTATTTTATTAGTAATACATTTTAATATAAAACTTTTTTCGCAGATAAACCAAAGATTAAGTCGAATCAAAGAAGAAAAAGATTAAGAAGGGAATATCAGACATATCCTTCCAAACACCAGAGGCAAGACCAACATCTACTGCCTAAGAATAATGGAAAGGATTTTTATTGCAAAATTGAATATAACGTTGACGATACTTTGGAAATAAAGGAAGAAGTTATTGAAGGTAAAATTGCATGTATTTTAAGTTAGTATCTTCGAAAAATATGCAATACCAGATTTATAAAAATATTTTTTTAACTTTTAGGCGATGGCAATTTATCCAATAGAGAGGTAAAACCAGGCGAAAATCCAAAATATCAATCAAAAGAGTTGAAAATACATGGGGGCACAACAAAAATTAAAATTCAAGAATTAAATGTGCAATCGGAAAGGAAGTACACATGTGAAAAGTGTGCTCGATCCTATAAAGAGAAACGATACTTGACTGTTCATCAGAAATTTGGATGCGATGTCATACCGCGATTTATTTGTAAATTCTGCGAAAAACGATTTAAGGTGAAGGGTAGCATGACGAGACATGTAGATCTGGTTCATCATAAAACAAACTCAAACACACCGCAAGTGAGGTTTTATTGTGACAAGTGTTCTCGCAGTTATGCTGCGAAATTTTCTTTAACGCGACACAATCGTGAACAACACGAAACAATTAGGCGACACTTTACTTGTGATATTTGTGGTTATAAAGCATTAGAAAAAGGTCACTTGTCAAGCCATATTGTTTCACGCCATCTCAAGTAATTTAATTGCGTAGACTAAACTTTAAACCGTTTAAATCTTAAGAAAAACTTTATCTGCATTACCTTAAATGCTTCTTTATTTAATCTAGTAAGTGTTGCTACTAAATCTACATTATAAACTGTTATTCGACATGAATATTACAAAAGGGTTTTTTTTTAAAGAAAATAAAATACCCGAACTTCGGAAATATATCAAAGATGTAAATGAATTTAAAATAAAAAATTTAGTTTAAACCCTGTAGAATTACAATTCCGGAAACTCTTGGAAAAATAAACGAAGACTTATATAATAATGATAAATTACTATGTTATTGAAAGACACTAATTTGAAACTTTGCTTTTTCTTTCGCAGGTAAATTAAAAAGTGATTGGAAGAAAAATAATAAAAGATCAACAACAGAATATTAAGCATATCCTTTAAAACATCAAATGGTAAACTAGCATCTGCTGCCTAAGAATAATGCAAAGGATTTTGGTTAGAAAATTGAATATAAAAAGAACGAATTTTTGTTTATCAAGGAAGAAATTATGGCAATTGAATATAGAATTGACGAATCTAAGGAAATCAAGAAAAATATTATCGAAGGTGAAGTCCCATATATTTATAGTGAATATTTCAAAAAAATATTCAGCACAATATTTAGGAAAGACATTTTACTGTTAAACTTCCAATTTGTGGAAATGTATCGAAAAGAGAGGTAAAACGATGCGATAATCGAAAATTTTACACAAAAATGTTAATATAATCAGGTCAAAACTAAATCAAAAATTAAAGAATCAAATGTTTCATCGGAAAAGAAATCCAGACCCTTTTTTAAAGAATGGTTATTTGTGTTACAAGGACCCTAAGTGGCAATTTTTTGGCCAAGTGTGAAAGTTGTAGTCCGATTCGGAGTCGAGGCGTAGCTGAGGCGGGACGAGTATTGTAATTTCAACGAGGCAAAGTTTCACGCAGGGACCGAGTGTCACACACTATTTTTTATCACGCCAGTCGATCATAACTGCGAATAGTTTGCATAGAGTCCTAATAGAAAAATCCTAGAAGAAATCCAATCGAATCCACTTAAATGTAATTCAATTGTTTCCAATATATCCATTCGAATCCACTCCAATCCCTTCTAATTCAATACATTCCAGTTCAAAAACCCACTCCTTTCCAATACAAACCACTTTAAATCAATTAAAATAATTACAATCCAATCCTGTCCAATGTAACTCATTCCAATTCAATTTATTCCAATCCAACCAACTTCACTCCCATCAAATCCACTCCAATTAAAACCTTTACAATCCAATTTAATTATAATCCAGTCCACTGCAATCCATTTTAATTCATTCCAATCCACTCTAATTCAATCGAATTCCAACCGATTCATTCCAATCCATTCCGATCTACTTCATTCGAATCTACTTCGTTCCAATCCATTCCAACTCATTTCAATTCACTTAACTCCAATCAAATCCAATCTATTCCAATCCAATTTATTCCAATTCAATCAACTTCACTTCCATCCAATCTGCTCCAATTCAAACCATTCCAATCCACTGCAATCCATTTCAATTCATTCAAATCCACTCTAATTCAATCGAATTCCAACCGATTTTTTCCAATCCATTCCGATTTACTTCATCCCAATAAACTTCATTCCAATCTATTCCAACTTATGTTAATTATCTTAACTCCAATCAAATCCAATCAATTCCAATCCAATTTATTCCAATCCAACCAACTTCACTCCCATCAAATTCACTCCAATTCAAACCATTACAATCCAATTTAATTATAATCCAGTCCACTGCAATCCATTTAAATTTATTCCAATCCACTCTAATTCAGTCGAATTCCAACCGATTCATTCCAATCCATTCCGATCTACTTCATTCCAATCAACTTCCCTTCAATCTATTCCAACTCATTTCAATTCACTTAACTCCAATTAAATCCAATCAATTCAAATCCAATTTATGCCAATCCAACCAACTTCACTCCCATCCAATTCACTCCAATTTAATCCATTACAATCCAATTTAATTATAATCCAGTCCACTGCAATCCAATTAAATTCATTCTAATCCATTATAATCCATTATAATTCATTAAAATACTATCTACTCCAACCTAATCGAACACAATCCACTCTAATTAATTCCAATCCAATTCATTCCAACCTACTCCAATTTATTCCAATACTATTCAATACAATTCAGTTTAATTCAGTTTAATTAAATTCTCGAGACGAAGGACGAGTCAAACATTTTTTATCACACCAGTTAGGGCAAGTGTGCTTCTACATGCTAAAGTTCGGGTCAATGCGATCAACGTACCATAAAATACAGGATATAAAAGTCCATCAGCCAATCAGGTCACAGTTTCAGTCACTTTATAGTAAGCTGTACAATAAGTGAAACTTTTACAGCCTATCCTAAAAATTTCTATTTTATGTATCGTTTACAATAACGGAAATCGCACTTATGATGGCGGTGCGATAAAAATAAAATACGCAAACTTTTTAAACATACGTAATATCTAAAGAAATTAAAAATACAAAAATGAAGTTTAAAATGTGTAAAATTATAATACTCTACATGTAAATTAACTTTATTTGTTTTAATGATTTCTACTCTAGTGTTAACAAATTGAAACTCCTGGAAAGATAAACCCAGACTTATAAGAAAATGATCAATTATTTTATTATTAATAAATTTGAATCTAAAACTTTTTTTACAGATAAACCAAAGATTAAGTCGAATCAAAGAAGAAAAACATTAAAAAGAGAATATCAGGCATATCCTTTCAAGCACCAGAGGAAAAACCAACATCTACTGCCTAAGATTAATGGAAAGGATTTTTGTGTGCAAAATTGAGTATAACGTTGGCGATAATTTGGAAATCAAGGAAGAAATTGTCGAAGGTAAAAGTTCATGTATTTTAAGTTAGTATCTTGGAAAAATATCCAATACCAGATTTATAAAAATATATTTTTAAACTTTTAGGCGATGGCAATTTATCGAATACAGATGTACAACCAGGCGACAATCGAAAATATCAATCAAAAGAGTTGAAAATCCATCAGGGCACAACAAAAATTAAAATTAAAAATATATTTCTTTGCATTAGTGATATCCACTTTGGTATTAACAACTTTAAAGTCTTGGAAACAAGAACGGAGTCTTGTAGGGTAATTATCAATTACTTTACTATTGAATGATTCTAATTTAAAACTTTGCTTTTTCTTTCGTAGATAAATTGAAAAGTGATTTGAAGGATACGCAAGTGAGATCAACAACAAAATATGAAACATATCCTTTAAAACTTCAAAGGGTAAATCAAAATACACTGCGTAAGTATAATGCAAAGGATTTTAGTTAAAAGACTGAATATAGAAATAACGAAACTGTGGGAATCAAGAAAAAAAATTATTGAAGAAAAAACTTAAATATTTGTAATAGGTATCTTTAAAAATGTCGAGCACAAAATTTAAAAAAATTGTATTAAACTTTCAGATCATGGGAATTTATCCAATATAGACGTAATATTCAAGAATCAAATGTGAAAAGCTTGCAGGCAGCTATGTACAGATAAAACATTTGCCTCGTCATCTAAAATATGAATGCGACGTCAAGCCACAATTCACTTGTAAAGTTATCCGGCAGTCAAAATCAAATTTATTTGTGACTGTTGTGGCTACTTAACTAGCCAGAAATTCTGCTTGTAAATACATTTTTCTAAGTACCTTTTCAAGCGATTGAGTACACGATACCTCAAAACTTAGTAAATTTCTTATATGGGTTGAAAAAATTATTTTTTGTATTGCATGAAATTTATGTGTGCCTAAAAACATTTTATTATTATTATAATTTAATTTAAAATTATTATGTGAACGTTTTTTTTTATTTAATTGCAAGTGCTACTACTAAATCATACAATTAGAAAAGGACCCCCTTATTCCGTTTAAATTTTTCTTGCACGAAATTCATGTTTATAATTCCAGCTTAGAGTTTATTTTGTAGCATAGACTTATCATCAATTTTTTTTTTATGTTAATTAAATAATATTTCTGCAATGCAAACTGTCTTTAACTGTCAAATTTATATCTCATTGCGGCAGAATCTTTTTCTAAATAAAATGAAATAAGCAAAATGTGTAAGTGTATGAAACATTAAAAGAATTTAAAAATAAAATATAAAGTCTAAAGCATGTGGAACTAGAACACCATCATGTGCTCAAAGTTTATTTGTTTTAACGAGGGGAGGAAATGTTCTACAGAAAGCAAAAAATGTTTTGAAGGAACCAAGAATAAAATCAAGGAAGGAATCTAAGGAACATCTTTTAGAACATCAGAGGAAAGACCACAGTAAATTACAAACTGTCTACTATTATTAAATTTACTAAAAGATAATTTCTTAAAGAAAAGAAAATGCTCGATCTTTGTAAATATCTGAAATATGTAAAGAAATTTATCATAAAAAATGAAACTTAGAACCTGTAGAAATACATTGCCATACGTGCAAACAAAGTTTATTTGTTTTAATTGTATCCACTTTAGTTTTAGCAACTTAATACCCATAAAAACATAATTGAGGCTTATAGGGTAATGTTTAATAATTTTTTTATATAAAAATTCTAATTTACATCTTCGTTTTTTAACAGTTAAATCAAAGGGTGATTCAAAGGAAACAAGAAAAAGACGAACAACAGAATATCAAGAATTTGTATTGCCTGAACTTGATGGAAACAATTTTAATTGCAAAATTGAATACAAGGACAAAAATTTAAAAATCAAGGAAGAAATTGTGGAAGGTAAAAGTTCATTTATTTATATTAAATATCTTTTTTTTTAGTTGAACTTTTTTTCTAATAACCTTTTTTTTGAAAATAGTAAAGAAAGAGAAAAATAATTAAACCGTGTACTTAGTTTCCGATCAAAAACTGTTTCGATTTCTAAGTATAACTTAAATTCTTATCCCAATTTAATATAGCCTGATATACTTTATCATCTTTCTGCTTCTCAAATTTTTTTGAAAAGAAGAATCTCATTATAGAATTAGAGTGCAAAACCTTGATAAATATATAGTATTTATGTAACGGTCTTAAATTAGTATAAGTTATTTATGAAATCTGTATCTGCTACAGGCTAAGGATAGAAATGATTGAAAAACACTAATGTTATGCTAATTTGATAAATTTTTAGATGTGCAGATCAAGAGTGAGCCGGAGGAATCAACAGGGCGAGAGGATAATTGGTCAGATTTTTGTACAGCTACTCACACTTCTTCTGACAACAATTCTAGTGCCAATACTTTAATTGAATACGACAATGACGAAAATTTGGAGATCAAGGAAGAAGTCATCGAAGGTATCAGTAAATTCATATACACTGTAACTCCAAAGATACGAGCGTCTCGACTCCAAAAGATCGAGCAACATTTTTTGCCCTCTTCCCCTGCCTTTATTGAGAGCGTGGAGCACGTGAGTGCGCGCTGCCTTCAATACGACGTGCGCGTGAGCATAGTCGGCCTGCGTGCGTTCTCACGCATTACCCCCGAAATCTAAACGTCGCAGGAGTGGGAGCCCTTTGCACGGTCGTATGTTTGGACTTCCCGATTACCGTACATCTCGCATCTTTGGAGCTCGAGTGTAATTAAAATGTTTTGACTAGAAAGAGCAATAGAAAAATACGAATAAATATTATATGTTGTAGATAAGGAAGAAGATGATATTTCTGCTGGTAACAATGAAATGTGGAGTCAAAATGAGGAGAGAATTCAGGAATCAAAACATAAACTGGGAAAGAAACACAAATGCAAAAAGTGTGCTCGGACCTATTCACATCTATATAGTTTGACCCATCATCTAAAATACGAATGTGACGTCACGCCAAAGTTCACATGTAGTTTCTGCGGGAAACAATTTAAACGGAAAAATCACATGAACCGTCACGTGGGTCTTGTACATCTTAAGAAAAACTTAGATACGTCGCAAACAACGTATAATTGCGACCAATGTGCTCGAAGTTACAAAAGATCATATGACTTAAATCGACATAAAAGGAAACAACATGAAGAAATTAGACGACACTTTACTTGCGATATTTGTGGTTATAATGCACTAGAAAAAAGTCACTTGTCAAGACATATTACTGCGCGCCATCTCAAATAATGTAATTGCGTGCACTACACTTTAAAGCATTCAAATCTTATAAAAAACCTTTACCCTTACAGTAATGCTTGCATATATAAACTAACTAGTCGTGATAATCACTGCGCAATACTGAAATTGATTTGTTTTAAGGGTAACAAAATAGAAAATTTACTCTTTATCGATGTTCACATAAATTACTTTTGTTAAATATAGAATTTGTTCTCATACGTTGGATTTCCGCTTAAGAAATCTAAGATTAAAAAGGTATAGTTAGGTTACCATTTTTTATTCACCAGTAAGTCTTGCTAATAATTCATGTAATTAATAAAATGCTTTCTAGTTCGAGTTAAGCATTGAGTATACGAAATTCGTTTTCATAATATAAGTTAAGAAGTTTTTGTTTTATTAGAGAAATGTGAATCTATACATTATATATATAATAAAATATATCCATTGTAAAAAGTATGTTTTTGTTAAATTTCCGGAAGGATTCTTTTTAATAGAAAAAAAACTAAATTTGTAAATATATGAAACATGTAAAGGAATTTTAAATAAAAACTTTCAAAACCTACAGAATTATAAAACCATAGTGTCAACAACCCGAAAGTATCAATTGTATTATTTTATCTATCTAATTAAGGTAAACGTCCCAGTAATCGTTATCCCAATTTTTTTGGTTTTTATTTGAAATGCATTCAAGTTATAAACAAGCCTCACGATTACTGGAATCATCACGATTAATGGAACATTTACCTTATCTACTTAATAAAAATTTCTTATTTAAATGTGACTTTTTTAGGGAAATCAAAGTGTAACAAAACTCCATCGTTATCTACAGAAACTGCTCTTGTTAAATGTAAAAAATTTTCTAATGCGTTAAGTTCATTCGAAAAAATCAAGGTTTAAGAAGGTACAGCTTGGCGAACTTTTTTTTACTTATCAGCAAGTGTTACTATTGAAACCTAAAATTAGGTTCCATTAATAAATTAAGATTTCCATTTAATCGTAATGTATACTGAATTCAAATGTGTAATTTAAGAATTTATTTTGTATCCGACCAATATAAATATATTTGATTCCGATTTAATAAAACAATATTTCTTCATTGTAAAGAGTCATTCATTGTCAAATTTTTATTATATTAGTGAAGGATCCTTTTTCAAATTAAGTAAAATACTCGAAATTAGCAAATACGTCAAATGTATAGAGGAAATTAAAATAAAGGATTATGTTTAAAGCTTGTAGAATTGCAACCCCGTACTTGTAAGCAAAATTTGTTATTAATGACGTCCGCTTCAGTGACAAAAGATGTGAAACTCTTGGAAACATAAACCGAGATATTAGAATGAAAAATTAGCGGTGGCCCTCAAACTCGCAAAAGGGAGAGTTTAAATATACGTACTTTAAATTTTTGATTTTTTTGCAGGGAAATTAATGAAAATAGGAAGAATATTAACAGGAAGATATCCAGTAAATCCTTCAAAACACCAGTGGGAAGACTACAATCTACTTCCTACGAGCAATGAAAAGGATTTTCCGGGCACACTTCCATATATTAAAGTCGAAACCTTGGAAATCAAGGAAGAAATTATCGAAGGTAAAGCGCTAAACATTTTGTTGTAAATATCATTAAAAAATATCCAGCAAAAATTTCAGAAAAAATGTTTCACTTTCAGATCATGAAAGTTTTTTGGACAGGGACGTAGAACCCGAAGACAAAAGAAAGCCGAAAATTCAAGAGCCAAAAGTGAAATCTAAAAAGAAATATAAATGTGAAAAATGTGCGCGTATCTATGTACAGCAAAAGGATTTGAATTCTCACCTAAGATACGAATGCAATGTGGCGCCACAGTTTAAATGTCAATTCTGTGGCAAACTATTTAAACGGAAACATCACATGAATCGTCATGTGGGTCATGTGCATCTCAAAAGAAAGAGATAGAGGCATCGCTAACGAAACATAAGTGTGACCAATGTTCTCAAAGTTACAAACGGTCACATAGTTTACACATAAACGTGAACAACACGAAGCAATTTGACGACACTTTGCTTGCGATGTTTCTGGTTGTAATGCAATCTTTAAACTACTTAAACCTTAAGATTTTTTAGCATTTTATTGAAAGCTTGTATATTTAAACTATCTTTGCGTGAAAATAACTGTCTATTAATAAATTTTATTTGTTTCAAGGGTTTCGATACAGTAAATTTACACTCCTTCCATGTCTACATAAATTACTTTCGTTTCATGTAAAATTTATTTTACCTGTAATACTGTAGAAATATACGTAGAAATACACGTGCTGAAAAAATCTGGCTATTTGTATCGAAGTTTATATGCACGTGGCCACGTTCTTCTTTTAATGATTTCCGATTTAATTTTATGAACTTGCAACTCTTGGAAAGATAAATCGATATTTATAGCATAATAATTATATAACCATTAAAAATTATAATTTACATGTCTTTTTTTTCTCAGGTAATTTAAATATTGATTCAATAAAGACGAGAATAAGATCAAAACCTAAATATCAAGTACATCCTTTCAAACACCAGAGAAAAAATCACAATCCTTAGCCTAGAAATAATAAAAAAGATTTGACTTGTGAAAATGAACATATGAATGTCGGAACTTTAGATGTCAAGAAAGAAATTATTGAAGTTGAAATTATATATATTTTTGTAGTGAATATCTTCAAAAAATATCCAGAAAAAGGCTTAATCCTTTTTCTAAACCATTTTACTGTTAAACTTTCAGATGATGGGACTTTTTCGCATAGAATCGTAAAATTGAGCAACAATCGAAAACATCAATCAAAATTATTCAGCATGTATCAGACCAAGAGGAAGCCGGAAATTCAAGAATTTAATTTGAAATCGGAAAAGAAATACGAATGTGAAAAGTGTGCTCGAAGCTATAGGCAGAAAAAATATTTGAATCGGCGTCATAAATTCGAATGACACCACAAATAAGGCTTAATTGTGACAAGTGTAATCGACGTTATAATACTATAAGTTCTTTAAATCTACATAAACGGATAGAACACGAGGGCATTTCACGTCAATTTATTTGTGATCGTTGCGGCTACACAGCGAATCTGAAGCATGCCTTGTCCAGACATATTCTTGTACATAATCGCCAATAAATCAGTATACAATTTTAAACCTTATATAGAGAGAAGTTAGGTAGATTCGATCTCCCAACAAGTAAAGTTATCGCGCCAATCTGAAACGGCTCCACTGATTCGGGAGAACCATTACCCCAAACTGGCGGAACCGTTTAATGAATAGTACAGTTGAGTCGTTCTGCACTCTCAACACTTGCGGCATAGTTCCGCGCTTGCGCAGTTTAAGAAAATATAGCACCCACGTTTCGAAGAAACTGATGTCCGTAAGTTTGGGGTAAGAAGTGCCCCGAATCTGAAGCAGACGCTGCACCGAACCGCAGTGCAGAAACTCTCTCACCGCTAGCGCAAAGGTTTTATCTAATTTCTCTCCTTGTACGACATTCATAATGCGGTTAAAACAACGATTTTTTGCATTGCATTATATGTTTTATACCAAAAATACTTGATGAAAATCAGTACATAATACTGAATTTTATTTTTTTATTACAAGTTTGAAAGTGAGTAAATGTGCTGTTCATTAATATTGAAATTAATTATAGCTGTGTTTATTTGGAAAACATCTTGGTTTGAGAGGTAATATTTTGTTGGTAATTTTTATTATATACTATTAAGTGGTACTGTTAGTTCGAAAAAATCAAGAAAGTGCATTCTAGTTTCAGTTAAATATTTTGTACACTCATTTGGTTTTCATAGTTTAAGTGAAGAATCTTTTGTATTATTATGCAAGTATGACTATTTTATCTATAGGTAGTAAAATCAAATTTCTGCATTATAAAAATTATTTCGTTTTACAATTGACATAAAAATTCTTAGTTATATTAAATATAACATCTGTAATGTGTGAATGTGTTAAACATTTTAAGGAATTTAAAATAACCAACAAACTTCAAAATCAGAAGAAGTGTAGCATTATACGTGTAAGCAAATTTTATTTGTTTTACATTACGCGTGTCGAAAGAGCCGGCTATTTATACCAACATTTCGGTTTTCTTAGACACGTCCTTGTTTAAATGTTCGCGTTAATATTAACAACATCAAGCTTTGGAAACAAAAGCCAATATTTACAAGATAGTAATCAATTATCTAAGCGTTAAAAAATTCTGATTTACATCCTTATTATTTTTCAGAGAATACAAGGAGCGATTCGATGGACACAAGAATAAGGTCAATAAGAGAATATAAAGAATGTCTTATAAAATACCAGGAACTGTTTACAAATAATGAAAAGGATCTTACCTGCAAAATTGAATCTGATAATGAAACAACTCTGGAAATCAAGGAAGAAATTGTCGAAGGTAAAACCTCATATATTTTCAGTAAATAAAAACCTTTAAAAAAGGCCCAGAACAAAGTTTAAAAAAAAACTATTGATATACTTTCAGATTTTCGAAATGTATCGAATAGAGGAATAAAACCAAGCGATAATCGAAAATATCAATCAAAAGTACATGAAGTGCACCAGACCAAAACGAAACAAAAAATTGCTGAATCAAATGTGGAATCGGAAAAGAAATACAAATGTGAAAAGTGTGCGCGAACCTATGGACAGAAAAAAGATTTGAATCGCCATCGTAAATTCGAATGCGACGTCATCCCACAGTTTAGATGTAATTTCTGTGGCAAACTATTTAAACGGATAGGTACCATGAGTTCTCATGTCGATCGTGTGCATCTTAAAACATACTTGCATACCTCGAAACCAGGGCGTAATTGCGACCAGTGTTCTCGAAGTTATCGCTCATTAGGTGGTCTATACCAACATAAACGTTTAGACCACGCACTAGATAAACCGCAATTTATTTGCCATTTTTGCGGTCATAAAACGAATCAAAAATCAAACTTGTCAAAACATATTACTGCGCGCCACCTACTTTAGTCACTGTAATAGGTTTTATGTACTGAAACTCTTCTCATGACTTAAGTTGAAAAATTGTTGTTGTTCCATCAGACAAATATGTATATATTTGAATCAAAATAATAAAATGATAAAATAAAATTACTATTTTATTTTTGAGTTACTGGAAAGACTACTCAATAATTAATAAATTGAACTCGTTTCTATAATATTACTTATGAAATAAAATAATATTTGTGTTTAGACACTTTATTTTGATTCTAAATTGATTATTAATTGATTGCATGATCCTTTTCTGGTCACCATCGTCCTTGAAGTAAAAACAGGTTACTTCTACGAGCATATAAAAGCATTACATTTTTATACAAAATTGTAATGTAATGTGATTTTATCTGGGTTATTCAACAAACCTATATCGGTTACTCTTTGTCTTTTGTCTGTTGTTCTTTTCCAGATACACTTAGCGGACGATATCCTGACTTTTTTATCATTCGAAACTGATTTTTAGAAACACAACAGCGATAAACACGATTTTCTTTCCGCCCGAAATCAGATAAATATAAAATATACAACACGTGCTTCTGACAATATTTCTGATTTCAAGTCTTTAACTTGCAAATCGAATACGAGAATGACGAAGCTTTGGAAATAAAGGAAGAAATCGTTCAAGGTACGACTGGATTAGTGAATAAAATAAATTAAGAAAAACTACAAAACAGAAAATTCCAAATTATGTTTTGTTGTTACATTTGTAGATGAACAAACAATTACAGCCCAGGAATGTGATGAAGAATACGAGACGCAGTTGTCCAAGAGGGATGTAAGAGAAACTGATATTTTTGTTTATAGGGAAAAACTATGGAGCCACAAGAATAAAAAAGTGCAGGATTCAAAACTGGAAATGAATAACACATGTGAAAAGTGTGCGCGGAAAAAGAATTTAAATTACCATAAAAAATTCGTATGCAATGTTATTCCAAGGTTTAAATGTAAATTATGTGGCAAAAGATTTACACATGACAAGGCAAACAAACTGAAATCGCGAACGAGGCATAATTGCGACAAATGTTTTAGAAGTTACAGTTGGTTATTTTGTTTAAATTATCATGAAAGTATGGAAGATTCAAGAGTTAAACCACAATCTACTTACGATATTTGCAAATACAAAAGTAAACGCAAAGATACATAAATATACAAAGGAGAGAAATTAAAATCTGGAATTAGTTACCGATCCAAAATTATTTTGGTTTACTGCATGACCTTTCTGTTAGTCAACCTTTTTTGGTTTGGTTTTATTAGTGACCTACGCATGAAGTTAAAAAGTGTTTGTGTCAGCTTTTATAATTTGAATTCCGAAGTGGCTCTTCATCTCAAAATTCGGGATGTCCAATATTTTTCATAAGCTTGGCTAGCCCCGAATGCCTATCCTCTTTTACAACCCTTTCAATTTTTGGGAACCACTAAACATGGTCCTTGTATTCTGTTCAGTTTAAGCATAATATCTCATGGGATATGATTATTAATTAATTAATTGTTTACTTATAATCTTTCTGTTTGTCTATCTTTCATTTTTCTAATGAAATGTCTAATATCCTTACACAAATAGATAACCAACGCCTGAAATTTATCAAACATTTCTGAAACGCCATTGAATATTATATATAATGTGATTCTGTATAGGTTATTAATTGAATCTATATCTGCTACAGGATCAATATTGAAATAATTAAATCCTTCTAATTGTAATATTTACCTTATAATGTTTTAGATCTACAGACCAAGAGTGGGCCGAAGATATTAACAGGAATATTGGATGGTGGACAATATTTTTGTGAAACTAGTGGCATTTCGCCTGGCACCAATTGTAATGCTAAGGTTTTAATTAAATACGAAAATGATGAAACTTTGGAAATCAAGAAAGAAGTCATCCAAGGTATGATAATATTCAAATAATTAAAGTATTTTAACTAAAAAAATACAAAGTAAAAGATTCCCTATTAAATGTTGGTATATTTTCAGATCAAGAGTCTTCATGCGAACAACGTATTACAAAGTACGTACCGAAACTCTCTGCTGTTTATATGAAAGAAAATAATAGTTTTTCTACAAAAAACGAAGTACGGAGTCAAAAGAAGCAGACAACCTCGAAATCGCGTAAGAAACCGGAAAAGAAACACAATTGCGACAGGTGCGCTCGAACCTATAAACTGAAACATCATTTGACTTTTCACCAAAAGTTTGAGTGCGACGTCATGCCACACTTCAGTTGTAAATTCTGCAGTAAAAAATTTAAACGAAAATGTAACATGAATCGGCACGTGCATGTTGTGCATATTAAACAAAACTTACCAGCATCGCAAGCGAGGTATAATTGTGACAAATGTTATCGAAGTTACATTTGGCCGAATGACTTATGTCGACATAAACGTGAAGAACATGCAGCAGTTAAACCACAATTTTTTTGCGATCTTTGCGAATATATAACGAATCGGAAAGCAAATTTGGCAAAACACATGAATTCGCGTCACTTACAGTAATCTAAGTCAACGCATAAATGCGACAAATGTTCACGAAGTTACACTTGGGAAAATACTTTAATTTGACATAAACGTTTGGATCATGCAGCAGTCAAACCACAGTTTACTTGCGATTGTTGCGAATATGAAAAAAATCTGAAGACAAACTTTTAAAGACACTACTGTATGCAAAAACATCTTAATAAGTAATAGTTATTGCGCGCGTGAAACTTCTATCCTTAGAAAATTTCTCATATTAATTTTAAAAACTCTTATGCATTAGGGTAGACTTTCTGATATTTCGGGAAGATATATTTACTCTACTACTATAATAGAAGTTAAGAAATTTTTCTTTTCTTAGCACAATATAAATATATTTGATCAGGAGTTAATCAAATAAAGTTTAGACGTTGTAAGAAGTATTTTATTGTTCAGTACCAGCAGATTTGTAACATCCTACGTGTAAACAAAGTTTATTAAAATTTATATCCACAACAGTGTACAAAGAAGAAGTTGTAGGGAAAAATTTTAATAATTAGACATTCATTTGCAAATTTTGTATTCCTTTTTTGTCCAATAAATAAGCTACAAGAAAAATGATTCCGCTGCTTCTCTTACCGCCGAGTTCATTAATATTTTTATTTTACTTTACACTCCCATATTTTGAAACTTTTAAGGAATGCTCGTGAATATTCTACTTTACCTAGTATTTATTTTACTGAAAATTGTTTGCATCTTTTTTTTTAAACTGAAGTGACACATACTATCGAAATTTTTACTTACGAGTTTTCATATTGGATTCTTTTTATTCATGCGAAAAACTATTTTACGTAGTCACTAACGAACATTATGGAATTACTAGTTTACCTAAGGCATCATCCATAAATGACATACAACCTCGTACAGGATAAAGGTTAAAATCATTTAAAAAAACTATTTGTAATACTCATCTTATAATTTTGTAGGTCAACAGACCAAGAGTGAGCCAATGAAATTATCAGGAATATTGGATGATGAACAATATTTTTGTAAAATTAGTGGCATTTCTCCTAGCAGCAATAATTCTACTTCCAACACTTTAATTTATTAGGAAAATGATGACACTTTAGAAATCAAGAAAGAAAGCATCGAAGGTACCAGTATATAATTAAAATATTTTAATTATAGAAATACGAAATAAAAACTTGCCAATTAAATTGTGATACATTTTCAGACCAAGAGACTACAGATAAAAATAGTCATCAAAAACACGAATCAAAATTATGTACCATATATATGAAAGAAGATAATATGATTTCTGCTGGAAGCAAACGGCGGAGTCAAAAGAAGCAGAAAATTTGGGATTCAAGACAGAAACCGGAAATGAAATACAAATGCGAAAAGTGTGCTCGAGCCTATTTACATATAAATAGCTTGGAATATCATGTAAAATACGAGTGCGACGTCAGGCCCGGTTTCGAGTGTAAATTCTGCGACAAACTATTTAAACGGAAATATGATAGAACTCGGCACGTGCGTGTTGTACATCTTAAAAAGAATATGCAAACATCACAAACAAGGTATTATTGTGACAAATGTTGGCGAAGTTACAAATGGCCGAATGGTTTAAGTCGGCACATACGTTTAGAACATGCAGCAGTCAAACCACAATTGTTTTGCGATTGTTGCAAATACAAAACGAATGAAAAAATAAATTTATCAAGACACATTAATTCACGACACTCACAGGAATCGAAATCAATGCATAAATGCGACAAATGTTCGCGAAGTTATGTTTTTTCATGTGGTTTATATGAACGCAAGCGTAGAGAACATGCAGCAGTCAAACCAGAATTTTTTTTGCGATTTTTGCGAAAATAAAACAAATCAGAAAATACGTGTGCCAAGACACATTACTGCACTGCACTCACAGGCTTCGAAATGAAATCGACATAACTGTTTGGAATAGGCTAAATAATCATTACGCAAATGATAAGTCTATCCTCAAGAAGTAAAATTTTTTATGATGCATTTTGTTTATTTGGGAAATTATAGGTATGAGGAGTTAGGCATATATTCAGCCAAATATATTCATATATATCAGCCAAATATGTTTGATCAGATGTCCTAAAGGGTCCTTTTGTAAATAAAATACCCGAAACATATAAATATATAAAACATTTAAAGGCATTTAAAATAGAAAATGATGTTTTTTACCTGTACATTTAAAACAGCTTACGTGGAAACGAAGTCTTTAAAAATGTATATCTGCTTCAAAAGAGTAGAGAACAATCTTAGTTATTAGAAAGTCAAGTTCTCGAAATTTTTATTTTCCTTCTTTCTGAAATAAATAAGCTTTAGCAAAAATTATTTCACTGTTCTAACGAGATCAATCGCTATAAAACTTTAATAATTCTCGTCAAATATTTTGTGATGACTTGTGTAATATTTTTCCAGGTAAAAGAGTGCACCCTTGAAAAAATACTAATTGTAAAAATTATAAACATGGAAGATTCAACTGAAACGCAAACTTTGACCCAAAGAGTTTCGAAAAAAGCATGTTTAGGAATTCATGTATTGAACGTATGTTATCAAAATCCACGATTTATCATTTTCGACAAACGCAAGATCTGTACTTTTAAAAATAGTTAACGTTTAGATAAATAAATATTTTTTTTTAGTTTACGGTTCCATATTTTGAAGCTTTTAAGTATATTCATGAATATTTTTGAAATAATACTTTACCTAGTATTTATTTTACGGAGAATCGTGTGACCGTATCACTAATTTATATTATTTTCATTCTACCGAAATACATACTATTTTGCAAAATTTTTTTTTAACTGAATCGCCATATGCTATCGAAATTTGTTCTAGGTGTTTTCATATTAGATTTTTTTATACATGCGGAAAACTATTTTACATAATCGCTGATTAATATTATTTGATGTGGCCGAATTTCCGTTTTACATCACTTTTATTATTTTGAAACATCATTTCACTTAAGTGACCATCCGTCCGGACTACCCCGGACATGTCCTCATTTTAGGGCTTGTGTGAGTTGTCCTGTAGCGTTTTTTATTTTGACCGGGGTTTTGTACGGGTTTTTTCAAATGAACAATTTTTATTTTTTAATCGCCTTTTGGACCTTTTTTGTACAAAAGATTGTCATTCTCTTATTTATCCTCATTTTTCAAAGCTTTGTGTTCTAATGTTTTAAAATCAAATATGGTCACTCCACATTTCACACAAAAATGGGTTGACCTAATTTATGGGCAACGCCCAATATTTATTTGAATTTTTCTATAACACTTCTCTTGAAATAAAAAAAAACGAGAGAATTTCGGACCTAAACTTTGTTTCTGATCCAAAAATTGATTTATATTCTTAGTCACATACGCATGAAGTTCAAAAGATTAAAAAGATATTCACTAATGTATAATGTGATTCTGCATGGGTTATAAATTCAGTCCATATCTCCTGCACGATAAGGATTGAAGTCATTAAAAATTACTATTTGTAATATTCAACTTATAATTTTTCAGATCTACAGACCAAGATTGAGCCGAAGAAATTGACAGGAATATTGGATGCTCGGCAATCTTTTCGTACAACTACTAACATTTCTTTGGACAATAAGTCTGGTGCCAAGACATTTATTGAATATGACAATGACGAAACGTTGGAAATCAAGGAAGAAAGAATTCAAGGTATCAATATATATTTATATAATTAAGATATTTTAATTATAGAAATACGTAATAAAAACCTGGCAATTACACTTCGTGCATTTTCAGATCTAGAGACTACTGAAGAAAATCGTCAGTACGAATCGAAATTCTGTACCATATATATAAAAGAAGATGATATCTTTCCTGCTGAAAACAAACTGCGGAGTCAAAAGGAGCCGAAAATTCAGGATTCAAGACAGAAACCGGAAAAGAAATATAAATGCGAAAAGTGTGCTCGAACCTATACACATTTAAAAAGTTTGGAACAGCATCTAAAATACGATTGCAACGTCATGCCACAATTTGAGTGTAAATTTTGCAGCAAAGTCTTTAAACGGAGATTTGGCAGGAGGGAGCACGTGCGTCTTATGCATATCAAAACGAATATACAAACATCGCAAACGAGGCATAATTGCGACCAATGTTCGCGAAGTTACAAATGGCTACATGGTTTAAATCGACACAAACGTTTAGAACATGCAGCAGTCAAGCCACAATTTATTTGCGATTTTTGTGGTAAAATAGCGAAAGAAAAAGCTGTTCTGTTAAGACATATGTCTTCTCATCATCTTAAGCAATAAAGTATATGAAAATTTAAAAGTAAAGGACATATTTATCGAAAAACATCGTAATAAGTAGTAGTTATTACGCATATGATACAACTAGCCTTAGGGAATGTCTCATTGTTATAAAAAAAACCTTTTGTGCATTAGGGTAGACTTTCTGATATTCCGGAAAGATATATTTGCTCTGCTTCTATATCGGCATGAATTGATGTTCTTTAATGTATAATATTTTATTATACATTTTGTCTATTTAGGTACTAAGAGATTTGAAGTTATGGGTTGAGGATTATTTTTTTTTCGATCTACTAACTACTAATGTTCGTGATGTATACCAGAAAGGCTTAGTACATTGAATTATTTTTGGTAATAATTCTTAAGAAATTTTTGTTCTCTCAGCCAAACATAAATATATTTAATCAAGAGTTACTAAAATAAAATTTCGACTTTGTAATAGGTCTTTTATTATTATCAAACTTTTACCAAATTCAGTTAAGGATCCTTTGGAAATAAAATACCTGAAATGTATATGTATATGAAACATTTATAGGAATTTTCACAATCAGAAGCAAATAATTGTTTATAATAATAATAATAATTTTTTTCAGAAAATACAGATTTTCTCGATTAACAGAATTGCTCTCTACTAGAAGAATGAAATCTTAAAGTATCAAGAGAACCCCTTCACTCATCTGCAATGACACAAAAGCGTAAAGCCAGTGCGGAGAAAATTTTTTTACACAAATTAAGGCAGGACGCTGTAAGAAACAGAAATGCAATGAAAGACAAAATGAAAGAAAGTAGAGAACAATCGTGCTAATTAGAAAGTCAAATTTTCAATAATTTTATATCCCTTATGTTTCGATTAAATAAACCACAACAAAAATTATTCCACTGTTGTTTTTTTTATCTCCGAGTCAATTCTGATTTCGCATATGGATAATTCTTAACAAAAGCTTATTTACACCATTTTTGCGTGAACAAATTACATAGGCCCCGAAGATTTTTAGTGTCCTAAAAACGAATTCGCTTTCTAAAATTTTCCTCTACGTCCGATTTTATGAGATACCCTAAACTGAAAGTGCAAACATGGCGATTATTAGCCACTTTTGGGGAAATATAACGCAATCAGCAATTTTTTTCTTAAAAATCCTACGCCATCGTTTAGTACTCCTTTTTATCTTACATTTCCATTTTTGATCATTCTGAACCGATTTTTTTCTCCGAGATATCCCACACTAACCATTATGGTTTATCAAGCCTTCTTTGCTAGTTTTTTTTTGTGGAACTGAAATGGTTAATGTGAGGTATATCTAGGAGAAAAAAAATCGGTGCGGGATTAACAAAAATGGAATGGGATTATGTTATAGTGCCCCAAATGTGACTAAACATAGCCGTTTTTGCACTTTTGGTTTGCACTTTTGGTTAGGATATCTCAAAAAGCCTGGCTATAGGAAAAACTTAGACGACGAATTCGTGTTTAGGCTACCAAAATCCATCGGGGTCACATAGTCCGATCATTGGGTTCTATTATTGGGCAGAATTTTTGGTCAACTGAATCCAATGTTTTTCTCATGAGTTTTCATATTGGATTCTATTTTACATCATTTTCATGATTTCGAAATACCATTTGACACAACTTTCATATCATCGAACCACTATTTTATATAAGGCGGCATCCATAAATGACGTCACGCACTTATAGGGAAGGGAGGTGTAAGGGGTGAAAATAAATAAAAGGATAGACATAATTTATGCATGACGCCTAATATTTATTGGAAATTATTATTCCTATAATTTCTCTTGAAAATACAAAAAGTACAGAATTTAAGACTTGGACTTTGTTTCCAATCCATAATTTGTTCATTTTCGTAGTCACACACGCATGGAGTTGAATAAATTAAAAAGATCTTGACTAAAATCTAATTTGGTTTTGTATAGGTTATCAATCGAGTCTATATCTCCTACATGATAAAGATTAAAATCCTAAAAAATTATTATTGTTAATATTTACTTTATAATTTTTTAGATATGCATATCAAGAGTGTTCCGAAGAAATTAACAGGAAAGTTGGATGGTGGGAAATATTTTCGTACAAGTCACATTTATTCGGATAATAAGTCTGGTGTCCAGACTTTTATTGAATATGATAATGACGAAACGTTGGAAATCAAGGAAGAAAGCATCGAAGGTATCAGCATATATGTATATAATTAAGATATTTTAATTATAGAAATACGTAAAACAAACCT
Organism: Druon quercuslanigerum; assembly: GCA_010014905.2. Taxonomy (NCBI): domain Eukaryota; kingdom Metazoa; phylum Arthropoda; class Insecta; order Hymenoptera; family Cynipidae; genus Druon; species Druon quercuslanigerum. The sequence continues at coordinate 21,982 of JAAAKG020023156.1, read as the reverse complement.
GACAATTACACTTTGTGCATTTTCAGATCTAGAGATTACTGAAGAAAATCGTCATAAAAAGTATGAATCGAAATTATGTACCATATATATAAAAGAACATGATATCCTTTTTGCCGAAAAGAAACTGCGGAATCAAAAGAAGCAGAAACTTCAGGATTCAAGACAGAGACCGAAAATGAAATACAAATGCGAAAAGTGTGCTCGAACCTATTCACGTATACATAGTTTGGAACAGCATCGAAAATTCGAATGCAACGTCACACCATGTTTCGAGTGTAAATTCTGCGGCAAAGTATTTAAACGTAGATATGGCAGAAGTCAGCACATGCGTCTTGTGCATATTACAAAGAATATACAAACAGGGCAAACGAGGTATACTTGCAACCAATGTTCGCGAAGTTACAAATGGCTACATGGCTTACATCGACACAAACGTTTAGAACATGCAGCAGTCAAACCACAATTTATTTGCGATTTTTGTGGTAAAGTAGCGAAAGAAAAAGTGGTTTTGCTAAGGCATATGTATTCGCACCATCTTAAGCAATCAAGTATATTAAACCTTACAAGTTAAGGACACATTAATTGAAAAACAGCTCAATAAGTAATAATTATTATCAACATAAATTACTGTTCTTAATTGTAGAAATTTCTTATTATGTATTTTGTTTATTTAAGAATTTATAGATGTAAAGGTATAGATCGAAGACCATTTTCCTTTCGATCTACTAACAGATGTTCATAGTGTACACCAGAAAGTCTTGGTAACTTGAATTCGTTTTAATAATAAAAGTTAAGAAGTTTTTGTTCTCTCAGAAAAACATTAATATATTTAATCAAGAATTAATAAAATGAAATTGCAAATTAGTAAGAAGTCTTTTATTATTATCAAACTTTTACCAAAGTTACGGAAGAATCCTTTTGTAAAGAAAACACCCGCTATATCTGTTACCCGATACTATATTAAACATTTATAGGAATTTTCACACAGTCAGAGGCAAATAATTGTTTATAATAATAATAATGTTTTTTTCAGACAATAAAGATTTTCTCTATGAACAGAAGTGCTCTATACTGGAAGCAGGAGGTCCTAAAGTATTAAAAGAACCCGTTCCTCTATCTGCTATCACACGAAAGCATAAAGCCAGGGCGGGCAAAAGAGCTATTGAAAAATCAAGGCATGACGCCTTAAGAGAAATAAATGCAGAGATTCTTGGAAGTTCTTCATTCATCAATGAGAATCCATCAGGCTCATCAGCATCAGGGTCAATCACTGATAGTAGGGAGGCTTCAGAAGTACGAGAAAAGTCTGCTGCTAATCAACTGGAGAATTCTGGCTTAGACGAAGAGAATAATTCTGCACATGATCTTATTGTTCGTATTGAAGACAGCAGATCAGGAACTGAGGGACAAGACTATGAAGAATTTTATTCTGGTCCTCCTCAAGGTAAAGTGCACTCTGTGTTTAGTCAATAAAGCTGATAAATTATAATGCAAAGCTTGATTTTCTATATCTTACGTTTAATTAAATATTTTTAGCAACTTTGGAAAAAGTCCTCCAGTATGAGATGATGGCAAAGTGTTTAAGGACGAAATTTAATGAAGAGCAAAAACGGTTGAAGGAACATTCCCATTACGAATATCAGGATCGTGAAACAGAAGACGGAGAAATGAAAGTAAGTTTAACACTTTTTTTTGCAGTCTCAAAAATTGGCACTTTTTATGTATAACAATACACAATTTTTCAATTGATAGGTTGAGTTGCTGAAAAATTCTAACATATGGATTGATCCGGCTGATAAGAAGCTTATCAGGACAGTATATAAGTATAGCGCTACTGAAATGACACGAAGAACATTTGCCAGTCTGTTTGGTAGTCAGATGGACTTTTCTCAAATGTCAAAAAGCGGCCGAGGAAACTCTAATGGACCTTTAATTGGGTTTCCTCAACATTTACTTAATGATGTTTACCGTGAGTTTTTTTATATAATTCAATGTAATAATAATGTAAGCAAAATTAATTCGGGTTTCTTAAAAATGAAACGGGTATTATTAATACTAATTTAAGCAGAATAAAACTAAGACAAAAAAGGAATAAAATACAAGTTTTTGAATTTAATAATGTGCCTCCTTTAAAAAAATATTATAAGATTTGAGTCTTTGTAAAGAAACATCGCATTTTTATAGATTCCAGGACTCTATAATAATTTGTAAAAGTTTTCAAAGTATCGTAGAATTTATTTGAGCATATGCAAAACTTCTCACATTAAAAATTTGCCTAAGAAAGATTGAGAAGATTTTAGAAATGAAATCGATAGATCCAGATTTAAATAAATATTTAAAGAATTATAAATCTCAATATTTTGCAAAAATCCTTGATATAATTTTTTCTTATCTACACGTTCTGTCCAACTTTCGAAAGTGTTGCCAGATTTCAATATTCCCATTTTTTGTAGGACAAAATCTCATTTTTACAAACCGCAAACTCTCCTAAATAATTTTAAATGCTTCGTAAACTATCCTAACTTTTTATTGAGTCTGTAGAAACGTTATTGCAGTCCAATTTTATTTAAGGAAATGAGAATATTTTAGCTATAAAAATGGTCAGACCTTAAATCAATTTTGGAACTCTTCTTTTTTTCGGTTAGGTTTGTGTGCGAGAGAGTGGCTACAGGCCCAAAACAAAGTTAATATTATTTGAAGTGCGTTTTAAAATCATTTTAGTTGTTTGCGATGTTCAAAAATGAGGTAACTCAACACATTAATTGATTTTGTTTAAAATTTTACAATACACCAAACTCTCGCTTTCAGTCACTCCGTTTTGCGCCTTCCTAGAACTGCTGGTCCTCGCAGTATCTCAGGGGAGTAGGGCGAGAGCGGTCGTGACATTATATATATATATATATATATATATTCCAATTAGAAATGAGTCAGGCGGCGTTCACTGTTCACGCTTCTATCCCCTTAAATCACTCCAAGGCCATTTGAAGGCAACCCCCGAAACTTGACTGAAAGCGAGAGTTTGGTGTAATTATACAGGTTACAAGAGATCAATATCTCATTTCTTTTAGGGTTCGTATCGAAATATCGGGAAGATAACAAGAAATTCGACCAAAGAGCCTTCAACCGCTGCATCACTAACATGTGCAATGCAGCTCGAAACCCAAAGTCTCCTCACCGAAGTTCCGCGAGGAAGCCAACTCGCGTAAATCCGATCCGAAAGGGTCGAAATCAGCCCGGTTCCAAGGACATTCTGACTAATCAACAAAATACACATGAGTCCACAATCGCTACTGCTGTTCCCCATATGCTTCCTAGTCCGTCTCAAAATTATCCCTCCCCTTCGTCTCAATACTCCACCAATGACTACCCTCCATTGCATCATTTTTCTCCAAACCAGTACCAGTTTCCTACAAATCCCTATCCTCAAGCTCAGTATCATCAAAAACAGTATCCTCAAAATCAATATCTATCAAGTCCATATGTTTCAAATATTGCAAAACCATCAACTTCCACAGGTGCACCAACCGAATTGTCTGAATCACCAAAACTCTCTTTTCTTCAATCTAACGTAGTTTCAAAAGTAGAGTATAGTAGTGATAATTCTATTTCTGAGCAAGACTCTTCTTAATATTATGACAATTTTCACACTTTTAAAAAAGGTGAATGAAAAATATATGTTTTGGGTAATTTTTTGCTATGATTTATAGTAGGAAATTTAGAATAAACCTGTCATTTTTCGTCAAAGTCATAAGACATAAATATATCAGTCATCTTTGTGGAAAATTCACATCAAGAATCATATTAATTTCACCGCAAAGATTGATAAGAATTTACAAAATATAAGGAAAATGACAGAATATTTGATTGTTTGTGTGTGATTTTACATCCATGTGTGAATATTATAGCTTTTTCCAAATTTCCTACATAACTTCCGCGTAATAATGTCATAAAATCATGTTAAAAAGCTTTTTTGGAACTCTGAAATAAAGTATAAGTTGTAACGTTTATGCGGATTCTAAAAGTATTACTTGTAAAAGTTTATATTTTGTTTTGTTAAAATTTCTGAATTTCTGCGGTAAACTACTAGTATTTACGAAATGATTTTGAATGTAGTTTTCCGATATTTCAGCTAGTGTAAAATCTTCTATTTTTTGTAATGACATGTAATCGTCTACAATAATTTACGTAAAATTAAAAGTGTTTTAGTGACGTGAAGCACCAAAATTTAAAAAAAAGGTTTAATCCTGTATTGCTCTAACTTATCTAAATAATAATAAAAATAATATACCAAGTGAGATTCTGGTTTAAATTTCACTCGTCTATCAGTTGTTAAAAAAATGTGTTATTAATGTCTTATATTTAAGAGAAGCTTATTCATAAATAATGAGAATTGCATTCAATTGTTGAAGACTTATCCAAGATGAAATATTCTTATTTGGGATATCATCAATATTTTTATTTTACTTCACCATTTTTTTAGCTTTTAACGAAGGCTGATGAATATTCCCAAAATTCTTCTTTCCCTAGTATTTATTTTACTGAAAATCGTGTAACTTAATTATCTTCTCATATTATTTTTATTCTTCCGGAATACTATGTTACATTAGTTTCATTTAATCGAATCACTATTTTTTATCATTTTATTTATCATAATGCAATTTTAAAGAATGTTTCTTTTTCCGAAATTTTATTTTGCATCATTTTTGTTTAACCGAATCGCTCTATGCAATATAAATTTTTTCTTTCTAGTTATTGTTTTAAATTCTTTTTATTCATCCGAAGGGAGGACTTGATTCTGTGGCTTTTTCTGAGTGGACACAATGGTAAATGGAAAGTGGCATTAATATTGATTGTATTTTATTTTTCTTATAATTTCCCTTGAGAATACAAAAAGGAGAAAAATTAGCATCTGACGTGATTGCCAATAAAAAATTCATTCATTGTTTATTATTATTAATTTAAAAGCCGAATCTTCTTAAAGCAATAGAGGAAGAAAGCGTAACATTTATAAAATAATGCTGTAATGCAATTGTCTAATCTATAATGTGGTTTTTCATAGGTTGCTAATTGAATCTATATCTGCTACAGTACTAGGATTAAATTTTATTGTAAATTACTAATTGTAACATTCACCATATATTTTTGTAGATCTACAAGGCCAATAGTCATCCGAAAAAATCAACAGGACAGAATGTTTGGCCAGATTTTTGTACAACTACTCACATTTCTTCGGATAATATAATAAGTCTGGTGTGAAAACTTGTATTGAGTACCACATTGATAAAACTTTGGATATTAAAAAAAATCATGTAAGGTATAAGTATATTTATATAATTAACGTATCTTAACTATATAAATATGAAAATTATATTTTGGTACATTTGCAGATCCAGAGACTACAAGAAGACAATACTTTTACAAGCGTTTTAGTATTACAAGCGTGAAACTGCTATCCTTAGGAAATATCTCAAACTAATTCATAAAAAATATTTTGTTTATGGGGTTAGACTTTCCGATGCTTCGTGAAGGTTTTTTTCTTACTCTTCATCGACAGCGGCATTAATTACTATTTTTAATGTAGAATTCATTATCATACGTTTCATTTATTTGAATAGTCATAGGTATGAGAATGTATAGGTTTTTGACCATTTTCGGTTTCATTTACTTATTGGTGTTAGTTAGTTATATTAGTTAGTATATTATAAGTTAGTTATAATATTATATTAGTTAGTATTACTAAATCTCAAAAGATTTGGTACACTGATTTTGTATTCATAACTTAGGCTCAAAAATGTTTTTCTATCAGTAAAATATTACTGTATGTGAGCGTAGCATTTAAATATCGCAGAAAGTCTTTTATTATCAGATTTTTACTAAATTTGTAGGATCATTTTGTAAATAAAATATTAAAAATGTACAGATATATCAAACATTTCAAATTTTCCTTGCCTTGATAAGGGTGTTGTGTGAGTGCCGAAACGCTGATGATTATTTTTTATAAAGGTTTTTTTCATTGCCATTCGATAAACATAACAATAAAAAAGACGTAAGAAATGAAAAATAGAAGGAAGGGGATTTGGTTGGTTGCCTTCTCTTTTTGCATTCCTCTTTTTTTAGTTTTTTCCAAAAAGAAGAATTTTGTTCTTTTTTAGGAAAATTGTGATCTTTTTTCAAATTTCAATAGGAACATTTTATGGTTGTTGTCCAAATTCGATCATTGGATTTTTGGTTTTATTTTCAGGACTTTTGAAAATACTTTTAAAAAATAAAATACCTTCAAAGTACTTTTAAAAATAAATTACCTTCAATAGTGGGATAAGACAGATGTTTTTCTTACCAGATCATTGTCATTTTTATTTTACTTCACACACTCATTTATTGAAGCTTTTTATGAATGTACATGAATGTTCCCTAAAATTCTACTTTCCCTTGTATAATGACCGAAAATTGTGTAACTTAATCACTGTTTCACAAATATTATTTAAAAATGTTTTTTTATTGTGATTTGATAATAATAAAAATAAAAAAGGACGAAAGAAATAAAAAACGAGAAGGAAGGGGATTTGGTTGGTTGCCTTCTCATTTTTCATTCCTCTTTTTTTATTTTTGTCCAAAAAGAATTTTTTTCTTTCTTAGTAAAATTTTGGTCTTTTTCAAACTACAATAGGAGAATTCTATGCATTAACTTGATTATTGGAAGTTAGATAGGATCTAAATTTGATTTTAATCTTATTTCAATTTCTAAAATTTTATATTTTATTTATTTTATTCCAGAAATCACTCTCTTAAAGGTTAAGTAAGAGTTGACTCTTAGGATTGATCAAATTTGCAAATTATTTTTCTTATAATTTCTTTTAAAAATAGAATAAAAGGACAGAAATGAGGCCCTTTACATGGGTTTCGAACCAAAATTGGTTCGGCGTTTCATTCTCATATATTTAATATAGTCTTCTATCGGTTATTATTATTGATTGGTTTAAGGTTTACTTGCATGATCTTTCTGTTCCCCTATCTTTTTTTACGTATTGTCGAATATCCTTAGAGAAATAGAGAATGAAAGCTTGAAATTTATAAAATATTTATTGAATCTCTATCTGTCACAAGATAAGGATTAAAATCAATAAAAGATACTTATCATAATATTTACCTTATGATTTTCTAGGTCTACAGATCAAGAGTGAGCCGACGAATTTAACAGGTATATTGGATGATGGACAATATTTTTGTACAACTAGTGGCATCTCTCCTGGCATCAATTCTTGTACCGAGACTTTAATTGAATATGACAATGACGAATTTGTGGAAATCAAGGAAGAAATCATCCAAGGTATGTGTATTTTCAAATTATTAAAATATTTTATCTAGAGAAATATGTAATAAAAACTTTCAAATTACATTTTTTTTAAACTCCCAAATCAAGAGAATGCAGGCGGTGATTGTAAGGAAGAGAACGAACCAAAATTATCTGGTGTTCGTATAGAAGAAGACACTCTTTCTGCTGAAAACAAACTCCTGAATCATAAGAAGCAGAAAGTTCAGAAATCAAGAAAGAACCCGGTAAAGATCTATTACTGCGAAAAATGTGCTGGTACCTATAAACATAAAACTAGTTTGGCTTTTCATCTAAAATTCGAATGCAACGTCAAGCCAAAGTACAGTTGTAAATTCTGCGGCAAAAAATTCAAACGACAATATCACCTGGGTCGGCACACCGCTGCTTTGCATCTTGAAACAGACTTTAAAAAATTGAAAAGAAAGGTTAACTGCGACAAAATGTTCTCAAAGTTACGCTCGGGTAAATGTTTTAACTCGCCACAGACAAATAAAAAATTTAGCAGTCAAACCTAAAATTATTTCCGATTTTTGCGGATACAAAGCGAACCTGAAAAGTAGTTTGGCGAAACACAATATTATTTTTGCCGGTTAAATGCGTAGGTGTTCAGAAATTTGTCGTCTTCGCGGAGAAAAATGGATGTTCAAAAGTAAAATCTAGTTGTTGAGGATTAACATATTTTATGTTTAACTATAGAACAGCAATCTAGATTTTCAAAGTTAACATCTGTAGATATTAAGAAGTAAGATGTTACTTACTAACATCCAAAATGTTAAACTGAAATATCCGTCTGTAAATATTTAAAGAGTTTACTTATTTCTGGTAATGTAAGAAATGAATTAATAACTTATTTGTACATTTAAAATTAAACTTTAATGTTAGTATATGAACGAAAAATGGATAAAGGGTATGCCATTTCGATCAGATGATACATTAAGCCAATTTGAAGTTATGTTTAATATTTTTAATTCAAAGCAGACAGCAAATGATCTGTAATCTGCATTTAAAATTCTATTAATTTGAGTGTAGACAAAGTCGTTAGCCAATTTTAAATAAAGTTAGCTAAATTTGATTCTTTGGAAATTTTCAAAAATGGTAATATTTCATAATTGTAATATCGAAAAATTAGTCGTAAATGTCCAATATGTTATGCACATGCGCTCGGAAGATTTTAACATCTGAATGTGTTTCAGTTTAACATAAAAATATTTTTACGCCTAACATTTAAATATCCATTTTTCTCTGTGTTTCATTATCAATTTTTTACCAAATAGATTATTTATAGGAATTTAAGATAGAAACTTAAGTTTAGTGCTTGTAGATTTATAAGACCCTACGTGTAAACGAAGTATTTAAAAATTATTGTTTGTTTTGTTGTGAAAACAAGAAGTTTTAGAGAAAATTTTTGATAGTTAAAAGTTCCAATTCTCGATAATTTTGTATTCCTTCTGTTTCCAGTAAATAAGGTGCAAAAAAATTACTCCGCTGTTTTTCTCTTAACGTCGAGTTAATTCTAATTTTTCATGTTGGTAACTCCTAATGTAACATATTATACCATTTTTACTTGAATAAAAGACAAATTGTAACCAAAACCGGAAATGCATGTATGAAACTTACTGGAAATTGTGTTTTCATTTTTTCTATAATAATAAATAATTCTCGTCGCATATTTTGTGATGTTTTGTAAAATGATGTTGCTTTCTTTTGTCTTTTTTTTTATAAACGCATTTTATTCCCATGAATTTCCTTATATTCCATCTCCATCTTCTTCTTTACTTAACGACTTTTCCTTTATTTTGTTCCATGAAACAAATGTTACTCTTCAAAAAATGTCCATTGTAAAATAGAAGAAAAAAAAGTTTGAGTATTTATCTAACGAACTAATGTGACTTGACATTATCTGATCAGAATTGTCCTTTTATTTTAGCTTACACTCCTATATTAGAAAGCTTTTAAGAGAGGTCCTTGAATATTCCCCCAAATTCTACTTTCCATAGTAGTTATTATACTGAAACCTGTTAGAGATAATCACTGTTTTATATTATTTTTATTCTGTCGAAATAATATGTTACATCATTTTCATTGATGATATCTAATGAGTAACTCACATAATCTGATTTGGCCGAATTGTCATTTTACGTCATTTTTATTCTGGTGTACGTATGAATTATTAATAAAATCTATATCTTCGACATGATCAGGATTTAAATAATTAAAAAAAAAATACTACTCCTAATATTCACCTTATAATTTTCTAGATCTGCAAGCCAAAAGTGATACGGAGAAATCCACAGGAAAACAGGATGTTTGGCCAGATTTTTGTACGACATTGATGAAAGTTTAAATATCAAAGAAGAAATAATCCAAGGTATGAGTATATTCATATATTTAAAGTACATTAACTATAGGAATATAAAATAAAAACTTGAAAATAATATTTGCATACACTTTCAGATCCAGAGTCTACAGACGAAACACGTAATAAAAAAAATGAATCAAAATTATGTGTGATAAAAAAAGAAGATAATAATTTTGCTTTTGAAACCAAAGTGCGGAGTCCAAAGAAGCAGAGCATTCAGAAATCAAAACAGGAACCGGGAAGCAATAAATTTAAACAAAAATGTCACATGAGTGAGCACGTGGCTCTTGTACATCTTAAAACAAACATTTTTTTGCGATCTTTCCAAATGTAAAACGAATCGGAAATCAAATTTGGCAAAACGCATGACTTCACAATACTTACAGAAATCGAAATCAATTCATAAATGCAATATATGTTCTTTAAGTTAAAATAGAATAGATGCTTTAAATAAACTATCTATCCTCAAGAAGTTCCTGATTGTAAAAATTAGTTTTTTTCCGAAATAAGGTGTTCTCTCCGCTGGGAATTGAACTTCCCATTGCTGCTAGGGTACCAAAAGAATTCTTTCTAGAAATACACGCATTATATTTCCTGGTATTGCAAATAAATTTGTCAAGGAATCTGTTTTATCATCTGAGAACAACGGAAATTCTTAACGACTTTTCAGGCTAGATAGAGCTATCAATTAAAATTTCTCAAATTGAATGTTGTCTAAAAAAGATCTTCTTTTCCTTCTTTGGTTCGTTCTCCAGCGGACAGAAAGAAAATATATTTTTTTCAGAAAAACTTTAATCAAAAAAATGTTTAATTTATATCTCCATCTAGTCTCAAAAGTCTTTAAGAATTTTTGTTTTCCTCATAGTAAGTGAAAACTGTTTTATGCGTTGGTGTAGACTTTCTGATGTTCCCGAAAGGTATATTTACTGTGCACTGATATCTACATAAATTTTTTCTCTTAAATACATAATTTTTTATTGTACCTTTTGTTTATTTAGGAAGTTATAGGTATGAAAAATTATACATTGAGGACCATTTTCGTTTTGATTGACTAACTAATGTTAGTAATAATACATTAGAAAGATTTGGTGCGTAAAATTCGTTTTGATAATGTAAGTTAAGAAACTATAGTTTTTGTGAAATTCTTCTCTCCAAATATTATTTTATGTAGGTTTCATTATATCTAATCACTATTTTACCCCATGTGTTATACATAAATGATGTCGTGCTGTCAGAGGGTAGTAATTCTGAAGATTTTTCTTTGTAAATACAATGTTAAGTGCAAGGTGGAAGGGGTGTAATAAACAATAGCATGATGTAATTTCCTTAAGACGCCTAATATTCATTGCAAGTTATTTCTCCTATAATTTTCGATTGAAAATATATAAAAAGGACAGAAAAAAGGCCTTGGACTTTCTTTCTTATCAAAAATTGTTTCGATTTCTCAGTCACATATGCATAAAGTTTAAAAGATTTTATGTAATTTTTTATCATGTAAATACTGTAAAATTTATAAAATATTTCTGTAACGCCATTGACTAATCTTTAATCTGATTTTGTATGAGCTATTAATTAAATGTATATCTGCTACAAGATAAGGATTAATATCATTAAAAATAATACTAATTATTATTTTCACCTTATAATTTTCTAGATCTACAGACCAAGAGTGAGCCGAAGAAATTGACAGGAATTTCGAACGAAGGGCAACATTTTTGTACAACTAGTGACATTTCACCTGGCAACAATTCTAGTGCTAAGAGTTTAATTGATTACGAAAAGGACGAAGCTTTAGAAATCAAGGAAGAAATCATCCAAGGTATGATTATATTTAAATAATTAAGTATTTTAACTATAGAAAAATGAAATTAAGGCTTGCATATTACATTTTGGTATATTTTCAGATGAAGGGACTACAGGCGAAGATCGTAATACAAAGTACCAATCGAAATTCTGTACCATATATATGAAAGAAGATAATATTTTTTCTGCTGAAAACAAAGTGCAGAGTCAAATGAAACAGAAATTTCCGGATTCAAGATATAAACCGGAAATGAAATATAAATGCGAAAAGTGTGCGCGAGGCTATAAAACAAAATCTAGCTTGTATAATCATAAATTACTCGACTGCAATATCGTTCCACAGTACAGTTGTGGATTTTGCAGCAAACAATTTAAAAGGAAATCTAACATGAGTCGGCACGTGGGTGCTGTACATCTTAAAACAAATTTACAAACACCGCAATCGAGGTATAATTGCAGCAAGTGTTCTCAAAGTTACAACTGGCTAAATGATTTATATCGACATAAACGTATGGAACACGCATCAGTCATAAAAACATTTTTTTGCGACTTTTGCAATTATACAACGAATCGCAAAAGAAATTTGTCAAGACACATCACTTCGCGCCACATGCAGACATCGAAATTAAGACATAAATGCGACAAATGTTCGCGAACTTACAAATGGCCGAAAGATTTGTATCGACATAATCGTTTAGAACATTCAGATGTCAAACCACCACAATTTGCTTGCGATATTTGTGATTACAACACTAAACGCAAACGGAACTTATCATTACATATAACTTCAATACATCTCAATAAGTAATAGTTATTATGCACATAATACGTATATCCTTAGCAAGTTTCTCATACTAATTGAAAAAGCTCTTTCGTGAATTAAAGCAGACTTTGATTTTCTGGGAATATATGTTTACTCTACATTAATATCGACATGAATAATTTTTTTTTATATTTAGAAAGACATAGGCATGCAAAGAAGACAATTTTTGTTTTGATAATAATTAATGTGAAGCATTTTCTTTCTGTCAACCAAATATAAATATATTTGATCCGGAGTTAATGAAACAATATCTCGGCGTTGTCAAAAACGTGTTCATTATATCATTTTTACTAAATTTTATAGAGAATCTTTTTGTAATATACTGTCTGGAATGCATAAATATATTAAATGTGTAAAGGAATTTAAAATAGAAAATGAAATGCAGTGCATGTAGAATTATAAAAGCCTACGTATAAATGAAGTTTATTAGAATTCACATTCGTTTTATTGTGAAAATAAGAAGATATAGAGACAATATTTATAATCAAAAATTCGAATTGTCAAGATTTTGTATTCCTCCTGTGTCCAATAAATGAGCAGTAAAAAATAGCCCCACTCTTTCTCTCTTAGCAGTGAGATAATTTTAATGTGGTATCTAGATAACTCTTATCAAAAGATATTAGACAAGGTTACTTGAATAAAAGACAAATTCTAATTAGATCTAGAATTAAATATTTGAAAATTATGGGAAATTGTCTTTTATTCGCTCTAGAATATTAAATAACGTTTCATTGCATATGTCGTCATAACTTATAAAATGCTCTTGCTTTGTTTTGTCCTTTTATATTATAATAACATGTTTAAAAAACATGTTTAAGAATTCATTTAACGAATTTATGTTGCCAGAATCCATCTTAACAGCAGTATCATTTTATTCTACCTTAGACACTATTTTGTATATTTTTTTAACCAAATTGCCCTATGCAATGGAAATTCTTTCTTTCTGATTTTCATTTATAGTTTTTATATTCATACAAAGTATTATTGTATATTTTTCATTCATTGAACCTATATCTGATACAGGATAAGGAATAAAATCATTAAAATTGACTACTTTTCATATTCACCTTGTAATTTTCTAGATCTACGGGCCAAAAGTGATTCTGAGAAATACACAGGAAAGCAGGACGATTGGCCAGATTTTCTTAGCACCACTTTCATTTCTTCGGATAATAAGTCTGCTGGAAAAACTTTAATTGAGTACGACACTGATGAAACTTTGAATATCAAAGAGGAGATCATCCAATGTATGAGTATATCCACTGAAGTAAAATATTTGAACTACATAAGAATGAACTAAAACTTGAAAATCATATTTTCGTACATTTGCAGATCCAGAGAATTCGGCCGAAATAAGTTATAAAAATGATGAATCAAAATTACCCATCGTAGATAAAAAAGAAGACAATATTTTTGCTGTTAAAAAAAAAGCCATCGCACGATTCAAGTGTAAATTCTGCTCCAAAAAATTTACACGGGGATGTAACATGAGGCAGCACGTGGGTCTCGTACATCTTGAAAGAAACTTAAAAACTTTGCAAACGAGGCATAGTTGCGACAAATGTTCTCGAAGTTACATTTGGCCGAATGATTTAAGTCGACATAAACGTTTAGAACATTCATTACTCATACCACAATTTGCTTGCGATTGTTGCGATTATAAAACGAATCAGAAAAGAAATTTGTCAAAGCACATTTCTGCACGACACGCAAAGGCATTTAAATCAAGTTATAAGTGCGCCAAATGTTCGCGAATTTATCGTTCGTTATGGGGTTTAACTGAGCATAAGCGTTTAGAACATGCAGCAGTCATACCACAATTTTTTTGCGATTTTTGTGGGTATAAAACGAAGCGGAAAAATATTTTGTCAAGACACATTACTGCACGACACTTTCAAAATTGGAAATCATGGCATAAATGCGATAAATGTTGGCGTAGTTATCGTCGGTTAAGTGGTTTAATTAAACATAATCGTTTAACACATGCAGAAGTCAAATAAAAATTGTATTTGATTCATAGTTAATAAAATAAAATTTCGACTTTGTAGGAAGTCTTTTGTTATACAACTTGACGTAAATTTACTGAAGGCTCTTTTTCTAAATAAAAGACTCGAAATGTATAAATAAACACATTTAAAGGAACCTAAAATAAAAAATATTTTTACTGCTTGTAGATTTGTAACATCATATGTGTAAGCGACGTATATTGAAATTCAAATCTATTTTAATGTGTAAACAAGAAGTTTTAGGGAACAACCTTTATAATTAAACCTTCTAATTCTCTTCAAATTTTTAATCTATCGGGATCTAATGAATGAGCTACAACAAAAATTAGATGTCTGCTTTTCTGTTAGCGGCAAGCTAATTCAAATCTCGAATCTGAATAATGCTGAACAATATACATATTTACCGTTTTTACTCGAATAAGATACAAACTAGAGCTGTATCTGCAATTATTATTAAATATGAATAAATTGTAATTATTAAACTTACAAGGATGAAAAATGTAATTGAAGCGTCTGTGCGCAAACTCGAGATGTATCTGAAATTATTATTAAATATGAATTAATTGTAATTATTAAACTTGCAAGGATGGAAAATGTAATTGAAGGGTCTATGCGCAAACTTTGCTCGGAAGAGATTGGCAAGAACCATATTTAAGAATTCATCTAAGGAACTTAAGTGAACAGAAAACGCATGAGTTTATTTTACCTCACACTGTTCTTTTTCTATGCTTTCAAGTGAGGCACATGATTTTTTTCAAATTCTACTTTGCCTAATATATTTATCCAAAATTGTGTGGCTTAATCATGATTTTACATACATGGTATGTTATCGAATGACTAACATTTTTTGTATCTAATTGGCAGTTTAAAGCATGTTTGTTCTGCTGCAATACATAACTACTATGTTGAACAAATTTCGTTTAATTCTTCATATCAAATTTTTTTCTTCCGAGTTTCTTTTCTTTTCCTTTATGAATTTCTGGAAATGTATGTTTACTAGGGTTGTCGCAAAATGCTTTACGAGCTACAGAGCAACCCCCCCCCCCCCCCACGAAGGCGCCTCGGTGCCCAGAGCCGTCTGCGCAATGGTTTGGGCTGCTTATATCATAAGAGGC
>JAAAKG020023145.1:0-20160 GCA_010014905.2 Druon quercuslanigerum | reverse complement strand
AATATTAATTTGTCTCAAGTAGAATTGGCCAAGTAGATGTGTTTACTCCAACCAAGGTAAATTTTTTTTACGTGTACAATATGATCAATATTCATGGGCAGCGTAGATATTGTGAAGTTTCTTGTTTTAGAAATGATTAGAAATAAATCTTTTAGAAAATTGTAACAGTCCATTTTTAAATTTACAATTATATGTACATTGAGAGACTTTTTGTTACGATAAATCATAACAATGAATGAGAATTTAGTATGATATCGTTTTAAAATAGGGAAAACAGGGTTTGCGTATCAAAAATTAATATAGCGGGTTTTGGCCGTAAAAAAAATATTTTTGTTTGAATAAATTGAAAGGATACATGAGAATCTCAAACGAGTATATGAAAAATAACTCACTTCACCAAAATATGTTTTTCTTGAAAAATCAAAAATTCAAATTTCGATCGCACAAAAAATAATGAAAAATCAAAATTTTATTTTTTGGTGAGATTATGCAGGATACGAAACAAGATGAATGAACAAAAACTGTGATAGCAAAAAATATCTACAAATTCGTTATTAATCACTTCTTGATAAGACGCGCACTTTTTGTTTTATTCGTGAAAAATATTGTTGAAAATATAAAGAAAAATTGTGGAAAAACGACAGAAGTTACGAAAAAAAATGATGTAACAAAAATTTTTTGCCCGAAAAAGAGCTAAAAATTTTTAATTCAAGCATTCCAAATGCAAAGAATAAGTATCGGAGTGTGAAGCGCGAGGTAACTATTTAACGAGCGCGAAGCGCGATATTCAACAGACGCGCGCCCTAGGCGCGCTCAAACCCTTCCAGCGGAGTTACAAATATGTCTCACTACTAATTCTTGTTCACTATATTAAGCCTTGCCGTTGTTATAGAAAAATTCCATTAATAAAAGTTAATGTTTGTATATTTGTAGGTAATTTTTTTTTCTTTACATAAAAAAGTTTAAATGAAACTGTGCAACTATTAGTGTTTGTTTGCAGTTAATAATTCTTTCATTATTGCCACTTTTTCTAAAAAATCGGAAAATTTAAACATATTTATATTGTAAAAATTTGAATTGAAATAGAAAATAACAAAAATTATTCTTTTTAAATACCGCACATTTTTTTTGTATATCCATGATATATATTAACATATCAAATAATATTTTGTAATTCATTACCTCCAATAACACATTTTATGCCAGATTACCAACAAAAAACATTTTTAGTGAATCTGCAAAAAAAAGTGCATTTGTTCATAAATTTGTTCATAGAAGTAACGTTTTATCAAGTATTCATAAATATGACTTTTTCTCATCTCTAGAACCATTTAAAGCAAATTCACTTTTAATATAAAAATATCATATTTGTAAACAAAAAAATAGCCAAATTTATCAATTTTTATACAATAATATTGTTTATAGCAATCTTGTTTTACAAGTGCCCTTTTCTGATTTGAAATATTTCGTGAGTCAATTTTAAAGTTAATGAAAACGACCTCTTCAACATTGTCCTTTTTACAAATTTCTTAGAAATGTAATACTAACAATTAAAATATGTATTTCGAATCTGTTTTTTATAGTTGGCAACAAAGGATCACTGAAAACAATGAAAAAATTTAATAAATTATTGTAAAGTGGGTGGTTAACCTGAAAAATTAAAATTGATAAACAATCGATGATAGCTTGATAAGTTAATAAGGATTTCTAGTGAAGCGTAAAAACTTAAAAAAAAAAGCTCATTTATGCAGTTTCCAGAAATATATTTTCAAATGTTGGTAGAAAAGAACGCTGGCTTTAGAAAAAATGTGATGATCCGAGATGTCAAAAATTGGTGACAAATGAAGAATTTTGGCAAATCAAACTTTAAAATAATATGAACCCCAGGAACCGCGGCAACTTTAACTCAACTTTCTAACGTCCTAACGTCATCTTTAGGACGTCAATGGAATAGGTGCGGTTATGTGACAATTCTGAACAGTTTAGAATGAACTGCACCATTCTTTGTAATGTTTTCCAGTTACAGAAAGCTCTATCCCAAAACTCTAAACAATTCTGTAATAGTTTTCTGGTACAGTTATGTTATAAATATAAAACAGTATTGCATCGCTAATAGAGAAATGGGACATTTTTACGTAGTAGACCTACAAAGATCAGTTTAAAACCTCTCTGTCCAGGAAATTATACTACTGCTTTAATAAAAAAACTGCCGAACAGAAACAATTTTCCGAGTCTACTGAACACCGCTGTTGAACCACCTTAGAATACTCTGGTGCAAAAAGTACTATAGGCCGCCTGAGACTCTGTTGTTCTGGAATAGTTACATAACTGGTACAGAGCTACTTTTACTCATAGTTACTAAATTTTTATGGAACTAAATTGTAACAACTTTTTAGAACACCGATATAACAGCTACTCATAGTTACTGAATTTTTATAGAACTCAATTTCGATAAAATTTTATAACACCGACATAACATCGCTACCGCACAAATACTTAACTATACTCTGTTCACCGAGATAACGATTTGGGCCGCGCAGTTTTTTCTTCAAGAAGGCTTCGACAAATGTTTGTCTTCGGTGTACAGCCAATCACTGTTGAAGGTAAACACAATTTTTTCAAATAGACTGACCCAATTGCTCTCTGAAATTTTTTATAACGTTCGTTAGGGCCACCACTAAACCCTTGCCGGCGGGGGTACTCCGCCCATATTTCCCTTTCTTTGATAAGCTGCGTGCAGAGAACGAAATTTCGTCTTTTCAGAATATCGTTCTCTGCGAACAGAGTATAAAGTAGAACACGTGTTGGGCGTATGTTGAGCAGTTTTTTTTTAATAGAACCATCACAATTGTTACAGAACTGTTTTATCTTACAGTTGTAGAAAAATCATGAAACTCAGGTGCAACTGTGTCGTGGAATACTATTATATTTTTCGTACAAAACATCTGGTAACGAATCTTATACAGCAATATTAAAGAAATTTTCATAACAGGAGACGTGACAATTATTAAAGTTATTGATCGTTTGTGAGTGTCCGTATGAAAAGGGACTTAATAGTCGGTACGGCATTACGTATAAAGTCATATTCAATTAATTTCCCGGCATTTTAAGTCGAAGTCGAAAAAAGCGTCGTCGGAATCTGTTTGGAGTTGGAACTTCAAAAACCCGTTCGTCGAAAAAACGCACCACCTATAATTGATTCAGCATAGATTCTAGTATCACCCTTCACTCAAAACCGAAAATAATAATTTCGATCCTGGCTATAAAAACACGCGAATACCTCCTAAACTAGAACAGATTATAAGAACCTCTTTCATGCAGAAACCCACATTTATGTCGTAAAATTTGGAAATTTTACATTTTTAACAATTTTAATTTCTACTTTGAAAATGTTTGATAAATGGTATAATTAGAATTGATATTATTTTTTCAAATAATTTTAATTTTTTACTTTTCTTAATGTTTCTACTTAAAATTTTTTAATTTTTGTAATCGTAAAGTTTGAATTCTTCCATTTCGACCTCACGTAATTAGAATATGTATTTTTTATGCTTCTATTTAACAATGATCAGTTTTTAATGGATCCAATTTAATTATCAAAACCAACGCACTTTTAATTTCAAAATTATTTAATTTTAAAATGTGAACAATTTGAAATTGGTACTTTTCTGAAAGTTCAAAATGTTCATTTTTTAAACGAAAGTTCTTTAATTTTGAATATTTCCTATTCTGTAAGTGGTCTGAACAGATTTAGTTTACATTCAAAATTTGACACCTGAAAAAAAAATCTTCAACATGCATTCATGTTTTAATCATGTTTTTTAGAACATCTGTAGGATGGGGATACAATCCTTACCAATAAGGATTATTTACTGTATTTCTAATATAATTATAATTACGAATGGATTCCTAATACCATAAATTAGGAACCAATGAACTAACCAAGGATACTAACCAGCATGTCTCATGTGCCGCGGTAGATGCTGCATCTCCTGAAAGTGGTGATGCGACGGTGCAGATGACCAGTGTTCCGGGGGAGGCTCTGGAGTCTGATCCTGCGGACAGTGCGGCCGTAGGTCCAGGGGTTCTTGTCTAAGGGATTGAGTGAGCCACCCCATACCACCAGATCCGACCGGCATCTCGTCCTGCACTAGAGAACCAGGTTGCTGCAGATGTAGCAGCAAACCGTTTCGATCTCGGGGGTCACGTTCCCCCCGATGCAGCTGCAGGGGTGGTGGAGAAGCTGATACCGGAGGAGTGTCGGGTGGAGTGCCAGGATGCGAGAGGGTCGTCAAGTGAGAGGCTGCACCTGGCGGAGCCTTTACAAGGACACCGTGCTGCACTTGGATGTGTGGCTGACCGTAAAGAGGGTGAGGCTGCTCCAGCTCATGGGCTGGAGGAGTCAGCGGAGCTAACGCGAGTCCGTGAGCTTGATTTTGTAGCTGCATGTTTGGGTTCACCATGCTTGGGGGTGAGCTGAGACGTACCTGAAACGCGTGCAGAAAAAGGTCTTCTTCAGTTTTACAAGTGCAGAAAAAGGTCTCCTTCAGTGCAAATCCGATTTTACCCAGCCGAAGTGGAATTCAAGTTTATTTTTCTTCAAGTTTTCCAAAAGATAGGGATAAGCAGTACTCACCTCTCGCTTGACGTCGGCGGGATCGAGATGGTCGAGAACGAACTCCTGGACGTATTCTCTTGCGAGATGGTCCTCCGCTTCCATCTTAACCTCGTCGACCTCCACCTCCTGGTGCTCCACCTCCTCTACCGCATCCGCTACAGCAGCATACGGCACTGATTCTTTACCTCGTCGTCCTCCACCTCCTCCGCCACCACCACCGCCGCCGCCTAGACAACTTGACACCTGTGTTTGATTCGTCGTGACCACTTTTTTCTGTTTTCCACAACACGAGATTATTCTCACCAGCTCACTGCCGTCCCGATAATCCCGGAAACTTCAACACTCGAAAAGTGATATCACAATGATGTCAAGGATTACAGGGCCAGTCTTCAGAAAGGGCAGTTAAGGGGAAGCTGAGGAACCCAACTAATATAGCTTAAGGGAAGTTTAGAATTATGTCAGTTAGGATTAGTTTTAGCAGATACAACACTGATTTTTCACTGTCACTGTTGCTGGTCATTTGAGTACTTTTCTTGATTTCTGCACTAGCAGAGATTCATTAACAATACGATTTTTTACAAGTCAAGTATACCTTCAGACGCATTATATTTATAAAGTTTATCTTTGGTTTTATCAGCTGTCCAATATCTTCTTAAACCAACGACTAATTCTCGAACAATAGATTTGGTGAATTCGTCTAAATATTTAACTCTTCAGCCGTGGTTTTTTTCGATAACTTCGATGAAATTTGCTCAAGAATAGCTCTTCCTATTACCATTTTTTGAACTTGTAGCGACAAAAAAATGCCATAAAAGCATCAAAACATACTAATTTTTCAAACGTTCAACTTTTTATTTATTCGCATTTTTTTACATGAAAGCTACTCAACACAACATATTTTCCTCATCCATTCTCTGTCATTTGTGCTCGTCCCGGCAACCAAATCCCAAAAGCTTGATCATAAAACACATTAGCAAATGCTTCTAACTTCCAAGCTCTGCCCTTTTAGGTGCTTTAAAAAAGTTATTAAAAGCCTTTCTTGTCGCGAAAACAAATTCTCTTCACTTCTAGTCTCTACAATTCAAACTCGTTGCGGCAACCAAATTTTGAAAGCACCATCCAGAAAGGATCATCACAACACAGTTAGAAGCTTTCCTCCACAACGATACTTCACGGCTTTCATGTTTCAACATCACACGAAGCACTGTTAATCCAAGAGTGTTATTACTTAGGTAAAAATCGCGAACCTTGACAGCTTCTGATAAGACAAGGATCGAAGAATAGGGGGTGAAGAGATGACGATGACCAGAGTTCACACTGCTGACTTCTTTGAGTAACGATTAGCAGTCAGTATGAACTAGTTAACGCCTCGCGAGACGCTAGGATAGTGCTGTCTTTTTACCGTGAGAGGGTGGTGGGAGGGGATTCTGGGGTGAAATGTCGCGCGTTTAGTGGAAAAGAGAGGGAGTAGGAGAGCGGGTTGAGCTGCTCTGGGTGCAGCCGACAGTAGATACCCCGACCGAATGGTATCAAGTTAGAGTTTGGAAGCGTCGTTAAGTGTGGGTGCACAGCGACGCTCGGCGTCGCTTGTGACGTCAGCGGGGGTGTGGCCATGAATGGTTGGCCCTTCCCATTTGAAATGCCATTGGTAGCACTGAAACGAACCGCCATTGGTTCTCACCTTAGCCCACCGACCTTACCTACCTTCGCCCATGGCGCAGATCACACATCCGTGGCCGGCACCTCACTCTTTGCGGGATCATTAATTTGTAAAGTGATTATTATTATTTCAGAACTTTTCACGATATAGATTTGTACACTGATACTGTTGGGACGAAATAGAGAGAGGCGTAGGAGAGGGGATGGTATATATCGAAATTGAGCTACAGGATTTTTTAAATGTTATATCTTCTTTTTAATGTAGTATTTTTGAGGCGCAGGTTAACATTATTCAGGAGTTATTTAAATGAAAAGGAGATATTTTCGTAAATTTCATTTAGCAATTTTCATCTTTTTAAGATCTACTAATTTTACAGAGGTACTAACTTAAAATATGTTTAGTTTATATATATATATATATATATATATATATATATATATATATATATATATATATTCCACATAATTTTAAGTAATTTCCGAGATTCCCCGATGTTTGCTGCAAAATATTCTAAGCGTTTCTATCAAATAACATCTCAAAAAATTAAACTTGATAAAAAGAAGCTAGTACATTGTGCAGGAAATATCCGCCAATCTGTTAAATTACTAAAAATTCTTGTAAATGTACAGTAGAACATTGTATATAATCTGTATAGATAATGATCCCATTTTTACTAAACATGCTTTTAATTTAGTAGACTGATTTTTTCCATGAGAAACAGAGTTTTATATTATTATATTGGCATCATATTTTGTTGAGAGAGGTAAAAACCTATTTTGTTAGTTTATTGCGTAACATTTTTTTAAGTCGTTAATAATAATTTGAAATTTAAAAATTCCACAAGTCGAAACTGTAACTGCACGAGTAACTCGTACACTCTTTTCAAGACGGATGAATTTAAAAATTTGAACTATGCCAAGCTCAGCAAGTTTAAGCTGGAATATGCGGAACTAAAGAATTTTTAATTGAGTTTAATTTCGAAGGTATATAAGGTGACCAAGAGTTCAAAACTGAAGCCAACTGATTTGACTAAATGCAACCTTTCAAAATTGAATTATTGGAATGCAAAAAGCAAGTAATTTTACTATTCAAACTGGAAAGTTTATAAAAAAATATACATATAATTGTCAAAACTATTTTCAAAACAGAATTTTTCCAACAACTACATCAAAACCGTAAAGAGTTTTACTACTCGTTAATTCTTTATAGGATAAGATTGCTTGATGTTCACTCATATTTTCGTACAAAGAAAATTTTCATTTTTATGAAAATTCTTCATTTTTGTACCAAGAGAATTATTTTACATATACAATAAAGTCACCAAATTTTGTGAAACATATTTATAGAATTACTACCCTCAATTCTGTTAAAGGGTTCACAAATTTTGAATATAGATCATTTCTTGCAAGACTGTTTTAATCGAATTTGGAAATTTTTGTTGTTGTTTTCTCTTTTTTCTGTTACATGCTCTTAAGAAAATATATTAAACATATAAACATGTTAACAAGCACATCTAATTAAAAAAGACTTTCTAAATTCGATTAAAACAGATTTGCAAGAATTTTCCATATTTAAAGTATAAAAAAACCTTAAGGCCATGTGATGAGTAGGTCACGTGACCAGATTCCTACCTTACCCACACTTAATTTGGAATAATAAATAAGAAGCACTAAAAAGGTGGGCCTAGTCCTACATTTTTATAATTATTCAAACAGTTTTTTTTGTAAATAATTTTTTTTGTGCTTCTTATTTATAATCTCCAATGCTTATCTAGATATGGCGCTTCGTGAGGAAATAAGTTAGGAAATATACAACGTGTCGGTAAGGTAGGAATCTGGCCAAGTAGCCCACTCGTCACATGGCCTTAACAGGACTGTGAGTAATAATTTTACATATATATATATATTTGATAGGATTTTTTTACTCCATTTCTTATTTAAAATGAATCTCAGGGAACAAAATATATGAATTTAAAAAATTAAAACTTTCCTTTTAAAAAAATCCCTTCAGCAACTACTTTTATTTCATACTGAAAATATTAGCAGCTCATCAGAAAATCATATCCGGTAAGAAATGCCGAGTAATCAAGCTTCTCAATAACCTTTTAGGTTAAAAGCACGTATTGACACTACACAACCTGTCACAGAAATTAAGGTAATAATTGTATAGAAATATTTTAATGAACTTTTTTATTTTATTTTGTATGCAAATAAACTTACATGCATTATAAATTTAGATAAAATTTTTTTATTTTTATCTTATTCCTTTTTTTTTTAAAAGCCTTCCAGATATTATTCTCATTTTTTGCTTACATTGTGTTTATATCACCACAGACTTGTATTGTGAAAAGTACTATTGAGTAAGTGAACTTTTAGTTTGAACTTTTTTGAGACTCACCGTGATCACTCGCTGAGTTTTTAGTAATGAATTTAATTGAAAATCAATTATTTCGAGTAAAAGTTCACTAAAAAAAACCAGATAATATAGTACATGAAATATTAAATAGATACATAAGTTAAAAAAATTTTAATTGGTGAAATTTCACTGACAGTGATTTTCGATTGAACATTTTACTCGTATTCTAGAAATATTCCAATTAAGAAAGATAAACGCTCCTGAGATCCTCTAAAATATATAATGTTTCTATAAGCATTTTTTTTCTTATACAGGAAACAAACGTTTTTTTTTTCTAAAAATTTAGACATTGCATAAAATATGTTCGAATCATATTCGTAGACGAATTTTATCCTTAGAAAACCCGTGAATGTTTTTTTTATGTTTAAGAAATAAAAAATAAAAGTTCATTAAACTTTTCTTTTCCACAAACAAGAACCACGCACTGTAAGCTTATAAATTGAGAGCATGAAAGATAAAGACAAGTTATTTTTAATTTGACTTTACGGTTAGAGAGTTTCTCGTAATTTTCTGCTGAATATCTCATTGAAGATTAACATGATAATGATAAAATTTATATTAGCGGGCCATTGTTACCATTTGAAATCCTTATATCTGCAGAACCATTTTGGCCAGTCTTATGGTATGGCTGATGAATGCAGGTTTTTCTACTGAAATATTTTGTACGTTTTGTCGTTATCATGACAAAGAGTTGATACTATGTATTTAACGATTAATTCAATATATATATATATATATATATATTTAATTGTCATATGTAATCAAAGTTGAATTATGAGTAAAAAATTAAGAAAAGAAAACTGTTTATTAATTGATTAAATTTTGTATACTTAAGAATTAAGAAATAAAATACATATTTGAATTAAGCAAGAGAGATGTATCCTTTTGTTATAAAATTAGAATAAAAGTGACACGAAGTGGAAAACAATAATTGTTAGAAGAATGAAGCATTTATGAAACGAGAGCGCGCGACGGTACAAATCAGGGATCGCATCTAAATAGGTTTTTCACAGACATATATACGAAATCACCCCAGGTTAACGGCCCATACCCATTTCTGGAACGTCGGGACTTTAGAATGCTTCATGAATATCAAATTTTCCACTTTTCCTTAACCACAGAAGAATTTTTCGCACCCTCGACTACCGCGAGTTCACAACGGAATGCAAATGTCTAGCGTATGCCATGCATGGGGTGCATCATATTTAAATCCATAAAAAATTTCATTTTTTTATTAAAAATGTGTCATTTCATGCAAAGTTTTCAGTTTCTGCAAACATTGTATTTAAACACCATTAGGAATAGGATTTCAAAATTTTAATGAAGTATTGTAGACTTTACTACTTGGATTTTGAATTTTCAAACGCGATATAGAATATTCGAACTAAGTCTATTGAAAATTTAAATACGCCGGTTTTAAAATTTTAAAATATTTTCAATTTTAAATTGCATAAGTACATGAAATTCCATGCACTCCTGTACTTGTTACAAGCTTCACAAACATGTTTTTTGAAATTTCATATAAAAATTTTTTACAGTGTAGGTAGCTAAAAACTGCTTTTCTCAAAAATGCAAGTAAATTGATAAAACCAGAATGCAAAAATTATTTAAAAATTTTTGATCATGAACTTCAACCCATTTAAGAAGTCGTAATTCTTATTCTCTTTTCTATTTTAGATCAACACGACATTTTATAAAAATATGTCGCTGGTGCAATACCGCAATTTTGAAAAATTTTCGATAATTTATTGTTTTATAATAATTTACTTTAGCATGATTTAGAATGCGTCATCAAGACGCACAAAATAATTTTTTTTTTCAGCCAAATTTTCAAGGAAATTGAGTTGTCTTCCAAAAACACTTTCTCGCTTTTTTGCATCTATTTCAGTGAAAAAGCTAAGGTTTTGAAATTTTTTATTCTGAAATTTAGGGTTTAATTATACTCAACTATTTAAAATATTTAATAAATTCTAACAACTCGACGTTCACTATAGGATGTTAATAAATATTTAGCAATTGCCATTTCTAATAGAATATTAAACACATATGTAGCGCTATCTTTTTTTTCAAACAATACTAACGAGGTTTTCAAAACTACTCCATCCATCTTTGCAAAAAAATCTGCTCAATCAGTTGTAAATTTGTTCCTCTAAAAAGCTGTTTAGCTCTAACTGCTTCTACTGGAAACGTAATATTTTAGACGATTTTAAATGATCTTTTAAAAGTCCTTAATTGCAACTTTGCAGATAATTATAAGCTAATTGTAGATTGCAAAAGTTTGGCATCTCTCGTCTTTCTGGGTATTTATATGACATACAATTACTGTATACTTTTTAAACATTTAATTTTATAGAAACGACTAAGAATCTAACATTTTGAAGGGCAAGGGGAAAAATGTTTTAAGTAGAAAGTCTTTAAGGCTCTATCTGCACTTGAACCAGAGTAAAGTGACACGATGGAGTGAATTTCGTTGGTCTAGACGAGCAGGTAGGTAGAAGCGAGACCCTGAGTGGAGAGAGTCGTCAACGACGATAGGATTGGCCATTTGGTGAGCGAGGAATTTGTCGACGCAGCAGTTCGACATCCTCCGCATATACCCTTTTCCGTCCTGTCTACCTTAGACTCGTGCTCTTTACTACAGTGATCATTCTTATTATCGCGTAATATGACACGACAATTATATCCAAACACATTCACATGACAATATTCTGCCACGGAGTATTTCAAATAAAAACTGACATGAATAAATATAACAAGTTTATTCCACTAACATATGACTCAATTCTCTGCTGCTTTTCTTCAGAATTTTAATCAAACTTTATTTCAAAATAGTCATCACAGGAAAAATAAAGGGTAATTTCTACCAGAGTCCGGTATCCAATTTCTACAGGAAAGGCTACTCATATAAAAAAGGTCTTTTTACCGTTTTAACTAGGTAAAGCGCGCTTCTTTGATGTCCTGATGCAAATTAAAAAATTTTCTAAAAATTACTGCGAAGCATCCCGGAAATTAAAGAAAAAAAGTTCTAAATATCATGTTTGCGTAGAATGACCGTTTCCATCACAATTTTAGAGAAAAATATCCAACATCAAAATCAAACTGGATATCATTCCTAGAAAGTTAAAAAAGAACCTTCTATCTTCAGTAGGTTCCGAACTATGATCCTTCAAAGTAACTGCATTTTTTTATATAGTGATGGGCCGTTAAAAAATACGTAACGTTTTTTCTAACCAATTTGACCATGTACATAACGCTTCTTCTGCAATAATATTAGGGAAAATTACTCACGTTTAGTATTATAAAAATAGCTCGTTTCTGGCTATAAGGCAACGTTAATGACGCCATAGGAAACGTTTTCGAAGAGAAAATTTTGCGTAAATCTAAAAAAATGTAATCGTTTAACTCCCATAGGATACGAGTTATGACCATGGCACTAGAGCCCTTTTATTCGGAATTATTTTTCTGCACTGAAGTAGTGTATTATTTACCAAGGGGGGACACGATATTTTGTATAACAAATGTATGATTTAAGACATTTTTTTTAACACAAACATGATTTCTGCCCATATGGAGGAATTTTGAAAACTTTGTTTTAATTGCAGTATAAATTTAGGAATTTCTTAAAACGTGCGGTGAAATAGTTTTCGAAGAATTTTGAAGATTTTTAAAATATTGAAAATATACGGTAAACTTATATGTTTCCACAAATTTAAAAAAATTACGGTAAGGTTATAAATTTTAAAAAATTAAAAAAATTTCTAGTTTCATAATTTACCACAAATGTAGAAGTTTTTGGACATTCTAAAAAATTTTCTTGATATTTTTGAAATGTTGTAAATTTTAGAAATTTTTGTAATTTATGGAAAGTCAGTGTATCAAAAAATTTGTTCTTTTTTCAATATATGGTAATTCCAGGCAAATAATGAGGATTTATCCGTAATGTGTGGTAACATAACACTTGGAAGTGGTCCAATCTATCAAAAAATCAGTCAACGCGATTAATTGATCGTTTGATAATTTTCATACTCACTTCTGACGTCACTTTTTAGTGCCTAGGCAGTAGAAAGTATAAATTTAGCCCCGCTTCATGGGCATTTAAAAGGGCTGAAATCATGCATGTCTCATGAAAAATGTATCTGTAACTCTTTAGAAATACAAATTTGTTTATTCTGTATTAGAAAAGTTTTTATTTAAGTTTTGAAAATAATAATCTTCACACTATTAATTTTCTGTGCGTATCATGCATTTTCGTTTGGAAACTCACATCCAGAATATCTGTGGTCAGTAATTGAAAAAAAATCAATTAACCAATTTTACATTTTTTATTGAATATTTATAAAAAAATATTATTAAAGACATCCGTTTATGTTTAAAATGACAAAAAATGTATGACTCATTCGTCATGGACGAAACATTGATGTTTAAATATTGATAATAAATGAATTCATAAATAAATAAAGATTTCTTAAATCCTTCATTTCTTTCTGCTTTTTTGTTACATAGAATAGTTTTTGACAAACATTTTCAGAATATATAGTTATTTCTTGATTAATTCTGTTAATGGAATTAATAAGTTAAACTGTTTTTGTTATTTATTTTAATAAACTAATTAGTATTCAATTGATTGATTGAATTATTAATTTTTAAATAATTTCCAAAATATTAATTTATAGTTTTTCCTTCACTTGCTGACAACAACAGATCTTCTGGAAGTAGGTTTCATTATATGTGCGCAACTTTTTATATTACGAAGAGTATTATTTAAACAATGGTTGAAAAATTAATTTTCATTCAGGGCCGCATTAAAAACAGTACTTTTATATAATTATTATACATACCCATGTATGCCACCAAAATACTGAAATAATTCGCTAGTACATATTTAATACAGACCGATTTTTCCTTAATTTACGCAAAATTTCCTGCTCTACATCTTTTTGTGTAGTTTTATTATTATCAAAAAATGAATTATTTTTAAAAAACTGAACACGAGTAATTTGCCCTGATAAATAAGTAAAAAAACGGTTCAAGTGATGGTCGACAAAAATTCCGGTCCAAGGGACCGGAATTTTTAGTCTAAGCCAAGAATCTCCCTGGTCAAAGTTTGGACCGGAACCAATGTCGGTCCTAGCCTGGACCAACCTGATTACAATCAATAAAAATAAAACATCGCACGCCTTGCTTTGTCTCTCTACTTGGACTGAATTTCAGTCCCGTTTGGACCGCTTTCCCGGTCCATTAGACTGGAAAGTCAGTCCATTGGACCGGAATCGCATTAAAGGTTTTTCTCTAACTAAAGAAAAAGTGGATACTTTAAATATTTTTCAAACTTATGTTTCTGTCTTAACGAAAATCTTATTTTCAGAAAATCAGAGAGACCTTCGATAAGTAAATCCTTGTGTTATGCCGTAATGAACATCTTTTTGGCTTACGGTAGTATTATATTCTAAATGAAAACAACTTTTTTTTTAAGAAATAATGTAACTTTTTTAAAAACTTTTTAAGTCGCTATTGATCAATCGAGAATGGTTATCGAAAGTACTGTTACATTCTTAATATAAAATAAATCCCCTTATAAAAAAGGTAAATAAGTTTGTTAGAAAATTTAAATGTATGTTACTGCTGTATTCCCAATATTTAAACAATTTCGTCTTATCAAAAAGATAAACAGTATATTTTAAAATTTGTATATCGGAATTGCTAGATCATAAAAGATCATAGAAGGTACGTCAATAGATCATTTGACGTGTTTCGAAGACGAGAATAAACATGTTAGATACATCAGTGTGGTATTCCAGATGTGAGATAAAGTTTTTCTCATATAAACAGAATTAACAATTTTTGTTAATATTCATAAATCAGTACTAGTGGCCGATGAAAGGTTTAGCAATAGGTTGATCGACGCATCTGGAAGACGCGAAACAATACACCAAATATCGTATTGTTTTATTTTGAATGTCAAAGAAGTCTTTCTCATATAAACCAGGTAAAATTTTATTTTGAAATCTCTAAACTAAAAAAAGACCGGTTCTAAATGGAGGAAAAAGCTCTAAATCCTATCAGACCTGGATATCAATCGGAGCTGTAATTCTTCCAAATAACATGACCATAGACTTTTATTCATCGAGACATGGCGAGTAAAAAAAATTAATTACACAGACATGGGTATGCTTTTAAAACGATTGAAACACATTTGTTAAAACAAAATATGAAAAAAGTATATTTGAAAATAAAGGTTATTAAAAACGCCCCTCAATGAGGAAGCAATATATTTTATTTTGTATTAATATTCTTATTAAAAGCACAAAGTTAAAAAAGAAAATATTCTAAGAATTAGTGGATGTTGTATCTCGTTTTATATTGACGTTTGTACAGATGTGGATTTCTGTATAATTGGATGATTTTAGATTATTTGTTTCACTTCTTCCATTTAACAATAATGAGCAAAAATCTATAATGGTCGACACTAGGGTGGTTCTTATTCATACATGGTGGAATGTTTTTTAGGGTTTATCTGTTCGAAGATTTATCTTGATCGAAGCACACGCAAGACGTTGACAAGCCACCGAAGTTATCATCATCGATCCTCCGTACCTCGTATATACCTTCCCCGAGAAAAGGTTTGCTGAACTTAGATTCTCTTTATCGAAAAACGGTTCTAGCTACAGCCTGCTCAGTTCTAGAAAGCACAGCTTCTCTAATGCGACTGGTACACCAACATGACGTCGTCAATGTGGCGTCATTTCTAAACCGTGCCGCAGATAGGGCTGCAGAGCAGCTTGTTCTCTCATTTGATTCCAGCAGCTCTACTATCGATAAGTCTATCAAAAATGTTTCTCAAATCTGCTGGATTGAGATTGGAGACGGAGAGATTTCTTTTTGCCTGTTAAGACGGCGTTGCAGACACTTTAGCTTACCGTGACACATAATGAATGTACCTGTACGCGATGCTAACTGCCGGGCGTGTAAGCAAGAGGTAGAAACACTTTGGCATGTTCTCAGTGGATGCTTAAAGTATGCACTTTACGCGTATACAGAGAAACACTATAAGATTGACTGGAATTTTTCATTTTCCACCAACATAATTTACGTGATTGACTTCTCGGCACCAGCTGATGGTAATATACCGGCAAAGAAGAAACAAACACGGACAATATATCAAGCTCTTCGTTTCGAGTTTAGCAGGCTGTAGCACAGATTCTCTAATGCGACTGGTACACATTAACATAAAGTCGTCAATGCTGCAGCATTTCCATACCGTGCCGCAGATAGGGCAGCGGATGAGCTTGAATTTCCATTTGATTCCAGCGACGCTACACATGGCCTAGCATCACTAACACCTTCAGTACTCAAAATACGTGTGCAAGAAGCAGAAAATTCGCTTCTAATAAAAGAAAATGCTGGCATGCCATTTCATGGTAAATTCTACGTAGAGAAGAGCTATCGATGGGTCTATTTAACACGTTTCTGAAATCTGCTAGATAGAGATCAGAAACTTAGGGTTTTTTTTTGCCTAACAAGACGGCATTATAGACAACTTAGCTTATCGCAAGTGCATAATTACTGTACCTGCAGGCGATACCAACTGCTGAGCGTGCAGGCAAGAGCAAGCTACGGGTACATAGAGAGATACAAAGCGGATCTGGAAGTGTTATATTACCCGTCTTACCATACGCCCAGGAGGAACGGGCGTCCGTTGTGGAGAATGAGCAGTGTAAGATCTGCTGGAATTTCTCATTCTCAACCACTCAACGTATCAATGCTACAAAGCCTGATATTGTCCTCCAAGATCTAAAAACCAAGATAACACAGCCACTCAAAATAATCTGTCGTGATCTGGAGACGCGACACATGTTTTCCTATGGATTCAGATGCGCTGAATCCGAATTCGATGTCAGAATTTGCCCTACTCAATTGTCAATTGTAAGATTGATAATCGCCGCTGATATAGGCTTTCCAAAAAAACAGCCTTTAAGGCAGTATATCATAATTTTATATCATTTTATTGAGTTTTTTGAGGTTAGTATCCAAGGACAACGTGTGGGACCAATTCTGACAGCTAATAGGTTAGTTTTTCAATATCATTGAAACTTTATTTTAAATTCAAATTTAATTCTTTATTTTAATTATTTTTTCCCTAATCCAAGAACCCTAGTTAGACAGGGAAAGGATTCGTGGCTTGGAAGGATACAGCTTGGGAGGGTGTGGCTCCTTATATAAGGGGCCGCGCGCGAAAGCACCAAGGGCTTGCATAGCCTTCAGGTTATGGATGGGATTTTGGTTCCAAAGCTCTGACCGCAGGACCTCACTGTTATTAAGGTGTGACACAGGTGCAGAAGTGGAGGAAGGCTAGAGGTGTTTATCGCCCCGATCGAGGTCGAGACTCTAGTTTCTTAATATCATGAGAACAGGATTCGTCTGTTGTTGGGCTCTGATGCAAACTTCCACTGTACAATGCAGAGTAGCACGAAAATCGCGGTGACACTATGGTCACACTATGGACACTATGGTCTCGATGCCCGGAAGAACTTAGGAGCAGGACCTCAAATATAACTTGTTCGAGTTAGATATGGCAAAACCGGCGGTTATAAAGATCAGAAATCTCAGGAGTACACTTTAAGACTCACGTAAAGAGGAACTAAAAGGCTGGCATGCAGAATTCCCCGCAAGCTATGTTACCATAGATGAATTGGAGCATGCTGCGGATTTTTTGCGAATGACTCTGGTAACATCATATGAGAGAAATAGCCCTACAAGTAGAATTAAATGTTTGTGCAACAGGACAAACTGAACTAAATTTCCTCCAGACTGGGATGTATACACTACGACTCGGTATGAATGCAATAAAAACATACAAATTTGTAAATATGAAAATTAGAGGGGGGCAGTGATGCTCCACAAGATCTTGGAAAAAATCGAAAACGTTACCTCGGGTCCATAGGGTTCGACGATGGTGAGTTTGCTGAAGATGAAGAAATAATGCTGAGGGCCTATTCACAAATAACGTAATACATTTTTCAGGAACTTCTGACTCCCTGCGTGATACTTTCTCCATTGGTCTTAACATGGAGAATGATACCTCAGAAGATCTTGCCTCGCCCCCCCCCCCCCAAACGTATTCAGTATTTTGTGAGTGATCCCTGAATCACCTAGCAGAAATGCAGTTCCCAGGTTTTCAGCGATCTCAACCTTACTGAGAGGTGGAAGGCTGAGGCCAAGAAAGGGCAAAAGGCCGAATGAAATGTTGCCATCAAGGTCTTTGATATTAAGAAGGTGGGATGGGTCGTTGGATCCTTTTCTCCCTGTAAATCACTAGGGGCGGATAGCGTCTATTCAGTGATCTTAAAAAAGTACATGGCCTTCGTCATTTCCCAATGATGAAACTATTGAAGGCAAACATTGCCCTAAAAAACGTGCCGTCAGCTTGGAAGAATGGCAGAGCGGCCTTCATTTCCAAATCTGAGAATGAGCAGCATGACTTTCAGGCTCGCTGCTCGGTAGAAACTGTGCTCCATGCTGTCGTGGCAAAATTGGAGCAACAGCTGAAACAGGGAGACTGGCCCTGTCACCTATTTTGTGGTACATTGTAGTAAGCAGCCTTCTTCTGAGGCTAAATAAGGAAGGGATACGCGGAGAACTTATTTGTAATCCTAGTCAGGGGGTTCATCTGGAATCGTGAATAGGACTATACAGGGTCGGCGCTGCGCATTCTAAAGACAGAGAGCTACGGTGCGACACCTCAGGTCTCGCGGAAAATCCGGAAAAGACCGGCTTGGTCCTTTTCACAAGAAAGTACAAAATATCGAAAGTTGAAGTCCCTGCATTTTGTAATAGGAGGCTGACGATCTCAGACTCAGTTAAAAGGAAACCATGTTGAGACCAAATGCAGGAAATTTATCATGCCATTTTGGATGTCCAGAAGAGCCTCTAGTTTGAAGTTAATTCTAGGGCCTAAATGCTTGCATGGCCCTGCTCCACTGTCCTTAAATCGATGCTCCTATACGTGGCCGTAGCTATTGGTTTCTTAACATTGCAAATCAGTAAGCAAATTTAAAAAGGTTTAGAAATTCACCAAAATAATGACGGTCGTTCATCTAAAAATCAGATTTTTTGTTGTTTCCGAAAAATATACTACATAAGGGGCACAATTTTTAGGGTTTTTAAGCAAAGCCTTAGTTTCAAACATTTGTAACTTTTTTCCTATTGCCTTAAACAAAATTTTAAAATGTTTTTGATAGATTTTTTCACAAGATTTCTGGTGGTTATAACTATTTTTAAAAAAAGTCAAAATTTGACCCTAATTTTTGAAAATCAAAAATAAATTTGACTTTTTTCAAATTTCGACACTTTTTTTTTCTTTAAAATAGTTTTAAAAGAAAGCTGAGATTTTTTCCTATAAGATCTCCAATTTTCAGAGTGGCAAATTAATTCGTCTTTGAGTAACGGAACGATACGTAAACAAAATGCTATGATAGGACGGGTGGCGCGTGGCCTCCCCTAGTGCGCTCACGCTGAGGATCTTTGTGCAACGCTTTAGTGCCAGTTTTTTAAGTAATGTAATATTATATGCTACTAAAATAACTGCACTCTTGTGCCATTGTGTCATGAGCTAAGTTATCAGATATGATTGCGATACTTACGTGCTTGAGCTCTCCATCTTTTTTATAATAAATCACCACAGTGAATATTGTAGCTTGGTCGTTATTCCAGTGGAATGATTGCGCTGCATTCTGAATTATGAAGGCGAAATTCTCAGCGAAATCGAAGCAAATCAAAAACTCCCCAAGCGATAAATTTTCCTTCAGGTTTTTGAAAAAAGATGATTGCTCCTTTGAAATAAAGTGATGAGTTTTTAATTTAACAGTCTTTCACAGAAATCATCTAGGAATTCATCAGTGTCCATTTCCAGAGTCTTAAGAGTATATTTGTCGGTCTGTAACCAAATTTTAAATCTCACTTCAATTATACAATGTTCATCAAAAACGCTGGTGATGTTATTTTTGAAGTTTGCAGTGCCTGGATAGTTTTAACACTCTCCTAAATAACAGGAACTTAAAGAGTTAGGACATACAATAGCATCTAGACAGTCGAGATAATTTGTGAGCACCATGTCAGTATCCTCAGTTAAATGCTGAATATTTATTTCATTCAACATCTCCTTTATATTCTCATGATGCACGCAAACGCACACATTATGAGTGCCACTGCTTCCTGCTAGAACACAATGACGAAGTCTGAGTTTTGTAAATTTTGAAATACTGATCTTCTGGCCTACCTGTTCTGATGTAAATTGAGCATATAACTCGTTAAGATTACACAGTAGTAACCTTTTCTAAACATGTGAACGAGTTCCATCATCATTATTGATCGACACAAAGTCTTTCATCCCCGGCATCATTCGACTTATGTCATCGCGTTCATAAAAGTTTTTCACTAGAGTTTCAGTTTCAGGAGTCAATGCTCTTCC
>JAAAKG020023134.1:0-20161 GCA_010014905.2 Druon quercuslanigerum | reverse complement strand
ACCGGCTCAGGGATCGAACCCCGGACCTCTGAGGTGAAGTCCGAGCGTCTAACCAACTGATTATTATTATTATTATAGATAGGTAGGGTCATTCAAGCCCATATCACTGAGGTAAGTAAGTGTAACCTATTGTACTTTACCCTTTGAAATTCAAGCCTCTGCTAGGAAACCAGTTTTCTCCATACATGCACATATCGCTGAATAGAAGATATTTTCGAAATCCTCTGGTTCGCAGAAGTGATTACCGAAATGCTTCACTCTGAGGCCCATCAGCACATCACAATCACATAAGATGTGATGCGCTGTCTCCTTCCTGAAGCCACGCTTTGGACAGCGAGGGTTGCTGTCGACCTTCATATTACTAAGGTGCTTCATTAAGCGGCAATAACCCGTAATCATTTCTAACACTATTATTTTCAGGAGTTTTTTGGATTTTTCTGAGGAGGGTTCTTTGATAAAATTTTTCGAGTGTATCAAATCCTTAGCCACCCTACAATACTCCGCATGCTCCATCAGGAGCCACCTTTCGATGGCATGCCTAGCAGAAGCATACGAAATCCCGCAGTATGGCTCAGGTCCATTGAGGATCCTCGTAGTCCCATTTCTTGCAAGCATATCGGCTCATTCGTTGCCCTCAATGTTCTCATGTCTGGGAACCCAGATCAGTTTAACCCAGTTTTTACCAAACAGTTCGAGAATCTCTTGAAGGCAGCTCCAGACTAGTCTCGATGTAAACTTCTTTGATTGGAGTGCCCTCAACGCAGCCTGACTGTAAGAGCATATGCAACATGATGATTCATATAACCCCGCCTACGAATCTCCTCAAGACAAACTTTGATTGCTACGATTTCGGCTTGGAATACAGTAGTGAATTTTTCCAATGCGATTTTCATTTGAGCACTGCGTTTCATGCCATATATTCCAGCTCCGGATCCTAAAAGATCTCTTGAACCGTTTGTGTACCAAACGAGCCCTCCCTTAGTAAATAAGTTTTTTCTCCTTTGCTCATCATGCCAATCTACCCTTTTTAGAAATACCACTTTAAATGGTTTCATGAATGAGTATTCTTTCAGCATGTAATCCGAGTGCAAACATAGGAATTCATCACCTGTCAGCACGTTCTTTACTAAGTCATGCAGGTCCATGTCTTCGAGCTTACTATGCAACTCTTTAATTGAGAGTTTATAAGCCTTCGATGCTGCTCTCTGCCTAATGAGAAGGTGCAGCGGTGGCATACCTAAAATAGTCTATAACGCTGCCGTTGAAGTAGTTCTCATCAATCCAGTAATTTCCAAGCAAAAGATCCTTTGCAGGCTCCCCAGTTGGTCCTGAAACTTACCACATTGGTTCTTGGCACCCAGATCAATCAGGCACAGGTTATAATTGATCTAGTGATTACCGTATATAATCATTATACTACTTTGGGCTTTAGCCCCCAATTTTTTCCAATTACACCTCTGCAAGCCCAGAAGGCTGCCCTGGCCTTTTTTACTATCGCATCAACATGTAGTTTCCATGTCAACTTTGGATCGAAAATGTCGCCAAAATACTTAGCTGATGTGGAGAATTCAACTTACTTGCCATAGAACTTAGGATTTACGAGGTCTGGTAGTTTCCAGCGTTTCGTAAAAACCAAAAGTTCAGTTTCACCTGGATTAACAGATATGCCATGGTAATGACACCACCCCTCAACAATGTTGAGAGCATTTTGCATGAGCTCGACTATAGTCTTTTCATGCCTTCCTGTTATAAGAATAACAAGTGCATCTACATATCCCTGTGTGTACAAGCCTAACCTATTTAATCTTTTGATCAAATCGTTGATGATAAGTGCCCATAGGGTGGATGACAATACTCCTCCCTGTGGACACCCCTTTTAAATCTTCGCTTTCACGCTACTCTCGTGGTGCGAAGATTGGACAATCCTGTCGCATAGCATAGAACGCAGCCACCTATTGACTGCAAACCCTATGCCATGTTCTTCCGCAGAATTAAATATAGAATTCATTGGGGTGTTACTGAAAGCACCTTCTATGTCTAAACGCTGCTATCGCTACATCCCCTTCTCGTCCCGCTTTTTCGTACGCGGGATGTGAATTCATGAAGTGCGTCAATATTGGATTTACCTTTTTGCAAGGTAAATTTATTAATATGAAGAGGTCTCTTAGTTAATATTTCCTGCTTCAAATGAAAATCTATTAACTTTTCTAATGTTTTCAACATAAAGGAAATTAGACTAATCGGTCTGAATGACTTAGCCTCATAGTACGATTCCCTCCCTGGCTTTGTTATAAAAATCGCTCTGACATTCCTCCATGCCGTATGGGTATATTCCATAGTTATGCACGCCCTAAAGATGTTACAGAGCGGTCTTATTAATACATGCATACCTTCTTGGATGAACGCCGGAAAAATACCGTCTTTTCCAGCTGTCTTGTATGGTTTGAAACGACGAACAACCCATCCTTTTTTTGATTGTGTGATAATCCGACTCGCGATTCTCCAATCATTCCCATTGGCCCTCTGATCTGGGCCGTCTGTGGAATTCAGCGTAACAGCATCTTTCTCCGATCAACACCCAGATCCGGAACTAGAAAATTGCACCTTCATGAGTTGTTCTAGGATTTCTCTAGCCAATTCTGGCATCCTTCTAGTCGTGTCAGGTATATTTTGAATGCCCTGACAATACCTTCTCCATGATAATCTTTTAGCCAATTGTATCTCTTTATTGTATTTTATTACACTAGCCTTATACAATTACGATTTACCAGTTTTCCTGGCTCTATTAAATAGTCTTCTGGTTTCTCTTTTCAGGGCTTAAAGTTTATTATTCCACCAAGAAGCATTCTTGCCTGGTTTCCTAATTCGAAGACGGCAGTTATCCTCATATGATTTATTCCTTGAATTATCTACTATATTCACAACAAACTCCAAATAAGCAATTGATCTAATCCTTCCGGGTATGCTTGCCAAAGCCTCTTCGAGATCTTCCCTATACCCATCCAGGTCGGTCGCTCTTGGATTCCTATGCCCGATTGGATCAGATATGTCAATTGTCAGCGAAAAACATATAACCCTATGATCTGATAGGGATGTCTCAGGCGATACATGCCATTCACCGAATGATTCGCTAATGGATACAGAGCAAAAAGTAATGTCAATAACCTCCTGACATCTAGAAGTCACAAAGGTTGGTGTATGTCCGCGATTTAATATAGTCAAATCGATAGTTAAAAGGTAATCTAGAAGGTACTCACCCCTAGTGTTGATGATCTTACTGTTCTATACCGTATGATGCGCGTTTGCAACATATCCAGTAACCAGCGTCCATCCTTTCGCCGACCACATTATACGAGTTGCAGTAGTCCACCAAGCGTCTTAGTTCCTCTGAGGGTGGCGGGAATAAAGAGTCAAATGTTCTGTATGCTGAGCAGATCACTGGATCGTCGGTAGACTGACAAAGTCGATATCCTTTATGACATATATGGCTGTCCAAGGATTTTCCTCAGATCTATTGTATACAATAGAGCCGTATTCCTGGTTTACGCCCCTTACTTCTGCCTT
The DNA here is from genome assembly GCA_010014905.2 of Druon quercuslanigerum. Lineage (NCBI taxonomy): Eukaryota > Metazoa > Arthropoda > Insecta > Hymenoptera > Cynipidae > Druon > Druon quercuslanigerum. The sequence continues at coordinate 16,597 of JAAAKG020023134.1, read as the reverse complement.
GTAACATCAAGGTTCTTGTATTATTTGTATTTTATTGTATTGTATTTCTATGTGCTCGACGACTGAAGGGTCTACACTCAAGATCGACTGATTTTATTCGGTGTCTCTCATCACAACGATTATAGTCAAATCCTCCACCTTTAAGGTGGGACCCTTTGGCCTCCTAGGTCCCGACCTTACCCCTCTTACTCTCCCTGTCCTTCTTTGGAGTACTGCCATCAGATCGAGAGCCTTTTGGGGTCTCGGGCTTAGGAGCTGCCTCGCGCTGCAACTTAAGTTGCTAGCGATGGTACTTCCTTCTGGCGGCAGTACTATACATCCTTTTCCTGTGGCCTCCTACGTCTCCATCGTTCTCAGTGACTGTGGCTTCTTAAATGTGGCTATTTGAAGCCTTATCCCTGGCCATACCACTTGAGGTGCTAGAAATCGTGTCAGCGCCTTTCTGACTCGAAGGTGATTTACCAGCTTCGCTAATTTGCAATGTTCTCGGGAGAAGATGAGGTATTCATGGCAGGTGAATTATATAGCTCAGGAATTATATAGCTCATTAATTTTATTTTATTTCCAAGGTCCATCATCACAGAGCCCCACTTGTGAGGATAAGGCACTTTTGCATTTGGAGGCTTCCCGTTATCCTAGGACACCGTTTGAGTCACCATTCCCTGGTGACATTCAGCTCTTGACACGGCAGTTCTCTTCTTGGCTTAGGGAGCTGTTTTGGAAGCCGAGTCCTACCAGATGTTCGCTGCTTAGTCCAATTCACTCTGATACTTCCACCCTACTAACCATCAACTCCTACCCGTAAGGGTCATTCTCATTGTGGGTTCCAGGCAGTTGTCATCCGCGGAATTTCTTAGGCATCAAGATTAATTTTCTACAAAAAATGATGAATTAAAAAAAAGACATGAGCTTTAACTAATATAGATACACTTTTAACTAAAAATCTAATATTTATATCATTAGTTCAAAAAATTCATTTTCTTCAAAGAAAAAAGATTTTTTAATCAAAAAAATTATATTGCAACAAAATAATCAAATTTGCAAGCAAATAGTTAAAGGGTTAAATAAAGAATATCAATTTTTATTTAAAAATATAAATTTTCAACAAAATTGAAATAGTGGAATTTTTAATACAAACATAATGGTTAAATTTTTAATTATAAAAATTAATTTTTAACCATAAGAAACACATTTTTTCGAAAATAATAAAATTTTTAACCAAAGAAATTATCTGGTATATTTGTTTGAAACATTGAGAAGCATCAATCGACCTACTGTTGAATCTTTCATGACCAATCACCACTGATTTATAAAGTTAAAAAAAGGTTTATTTTGCTTATGGAAAAAAAACTTTATGGATATTCAAAATACAACAATTAGGTATGTTCATAAAAATAAACATTCTTATTTAATAGCAAATTATCACTTCAGAGGATCTTTCGCAAGATATTTTCCGTCGCATCTGAAGAAAAAACACAATATATTTATTGAATAATAGACTTTTATAATAATATCTTTTTCATAAAATTTTCTTAAACGAGCATTAACTATTGTTTATTTCCATCTAGCTTCTAATATAACATTATAACTCTAATATTTCCTCAAAGAAGTATCAGTGTGAAGCAGCAAAATGTAGCTTAACCTGCAAAAACTAGTTTTGTTAACTAACTTGTTTATGATGAAACTAAAAACAATTTAATTTTTTGGCATTGCTACATATAGATTCTAGAGAGTTCCTGAACTGATTATTATTTTGAAATAAATATAAACGCTTTTGAGAAAATGGAGGTCTTGCAAAGAACTGTTTTACAATTTCATTTTTAAATGAAAAATGTCTGAAAGCGTTTTTCAAAACTTGCTCTTATGCGATCTATGCAAAATTCTATTAACACTAAATTTTGATCGCACTTGTTTTTCAACAACCAAAAAAGTCTAAAAATATCGTGATTTTTACCAAAAATAAGACTATCACATCCTTTTGAGTTATTGAATATAATTACAGAGCCAATCCGTTACAGTTTGCAGTTTGCATCGCTTTAATATCTTTATTAGAACTGAAGATAATATAGTTGTACATTTTCTTACTGCTAAGTAAAATTTGTTATTATTTCTCCAATTTCTTAACTGTAATTTGTTTACAACATTTTCCCTCATACTCATGAATTTCTTTAAATTTTTCCCATTGCCCCTTGTAACAGAAATAATGCTCTAAACCCGATAATCCTTAATTTTTTTTACATTTTTCAGTCTGCAAAGCACAAACAATTTTTTTTACGTAAACGTCTTCAAGCTTATTTACGTAGAACACTTTTAGCTATTGTATGACTGTTTGTTCATTGCTTCAGCATTTTTTTGGCAGATTTGTTAAGCTTTAAAGGCAGATGCTCATCATTTTCTCGCCGATAGTAGTCACAGTTCGTACGTCAATCTAGGCTTTTGGATTATATATTTTTATTTTTAACTTATTCGGCTGCGAGCAGATACATTTTTACGTACCTAAATATGTCCTTCTACAAAATAACGTCAAATTGCAAGTGATATCAGTCTGAAGAAAAAAATTTCATGGATATATCTAAAAAATTCTGAAATAATTTAAATATACAGTTGTAGAACACAGTTAAAATAAAGCATCTTGTATTGACTTATACTATGAAACTTGTTTATTTACTTGAAGCAATTATACTACTAATCTAAAATTAAAACAGAAGTAAAATTTTTGCTATTACAGCAAAGGGAGACATAATTATGTTTAATCATCTTCTTCATCATCCTCATCATCTTCGCCATCTTCCTCTGTTTCTTCATCTTGTTCATCATCTTCTCCTATAACAAAGAAAAATGACGAGCCGATATTTTAAAGTTAATAATAAGTACCTATAATTTCTTAAATAACTTTCTTACGATATCCACAGTACAATAGATTTTAGAATAAAAAAAAAAGCTCACCTAAAATCTCTTTAGGAGGTGGTGGTAAATGTGCGATGCGATAAGTTTCCTCCTCTTCAAAAGATGGATCTGCAATTTCCATCACCTCTGGTCCATTTTTATATTGATCTTGCACTTGTGGCATGGACGGTGGAGAATAATTGTATGCAAAGTATTTATATCCCCAGCCAATATACAAGTTAGCGAATTTCCTTTGGGCAAAAAAATGTGCACAAGTTCATGAAAAATAAATTTTTAGCTCTTATTCCTTGATATTGTATAAAAATGAAAGACAAAAGTTTATCGAAGCTTTGCTTTCATCAGAAAATAATATTATATAATTATCTTTTGCCCATTTATAAATAAACTGTTAACCGTTTGAATTAGCATAAATATAAATGAATCCTGTAGAATTCGAAAAAATAGGAAATGTGGTTGCACAAGTGTAATTTCGGTTTGTCCATATACACAATATATAAAAATAGTTGTTTTAAATTTAAGTCACTGTTTATGAATCTGGCAGATATAAAATTATGAGACACGTCTTATAAAATTTAAGACACATTTTTATACATTTCCACTAACTTTCAGTAGTTATACGAAGAAAAGTGAACACGCAAGATTCATAGCTAGTTTCTTAAAATGAAAAAAACAAATTTTTTCCGTTTAGATAAGAAACTGTTAGATTTAATGGTATATAAATTCACATAGAACCCAGAAACAATCAAGTACACTGAAAAAAACTATTATTTGGGACAACTAATAAACTTGCTGGGACAGCTATTTTAGTTAGTAAATAATGGTACTGCTATTTAGTTTGTTGTGAAAACTATTTCTGTTAGCTGGGGCACGAGTAGTTGTCATTGTTATCTGATAAGGTAGACTAACTACTTCAGTTTATCAAAACCACTATCTGGAGGTAGTTACTTGTACTAATACAGTTAGTCATGTCTACTAACGTGGGTACAACTATTTTCTTTTTGTTACCGAAACTAATTAAATTAGCTGTCACTATACTATCAAAACTCAAATTTGAAAGATCCCAGTGGACATTAGGGCATATTTTTTTTGGGATGTCTTAAGGACTCTGATGTCAGTTCAGCTGATACGGCGTTCCAAAAAATAGGATTCCCAGTAAGACTTGCCATAGAACTGATTCAATTTTACAACATCGTTAACATACCTTAAAATGCTTTGATATATTTGCCAAAGCCTAAACTTTTCAGCACTTCTCATAATCCCATAATTTATACAAAAAGGAGACATCAAGTGAACAGCTAGTTATAACGTCCATGTCTTAACGTTCCCTGTCATTTAATCGCAGATTTTTTGGCATCCTTTCCGCGTTCTCAGTCGTATCAAACAAGAAAACAAATAAAATAGTTACACCAGCTTCTTTTATTTGTTAGAGTAGACAATTAGTGGTCCTGATGACTAAGTATTAGTAACTCTGACTATCAAAATAATACTAACTTAAATTAGTTACGAGAAGTACAAACGGTTTCCTGAAACAACTATTTCTTTAGGCGGCTTTACTAGCTGAATAGTTGTAAGAACCAATGATATACTAATTAAAAGGTAGTAGCCCCAACTATTTATTTTTCTCAGTGTAAAGACCTGTTAGGAAAATAAAAAATAAGTCCCAGATAGACCCCAACAGCACGCGTTAACCCCTTAAATGATTTCTACCAAAAGTGATCCCGAAAATCCTTAAATACGTATCAAATAATTGTAATAATATAAAAAATTGACTTTTTAAAATATAAATACCTTCCCAATGCAAAAGCAAACGCTCCTGGCCAGATATTTGATCGAACAATAGCAATCGATGTTTCTGTTTGAACTCGAGAGGACTGTCTCGCAGTCCAGGGCACTATTGAGTCCAAAGTGGCATCTTCTGACAAAGGAGTGAGCAAGGGTGGACCCACTTCTCTTTCTATAGTTGGCATCTCTTTTTCCTCCACTTCTTCCTCCTCTTCTTCCTCTTCATCTTCTTCATCCTATAATAAAATACATTGGTTTAATTCGCGAATGTTGCAACTTACAGAAAAAATTTTAATTTTTTCATTTATGAGCTTAACACTGATCCAACCCAGGCCGTTAATCAATCTCTCAAATAATCACGCTAGACGAAGAGCTACACTGAGTCATCTAGTGACATACATTATACAAAAATACGCAAGCTAACTGAAAATAACATAATACGATCCATACTCTTAACTATAATCACATCCAACAAGTAAAGCCCATCACCTGGGTTCAGTAGTATCCAAGGTCATTTGTTTCAAGCTTTTCTCGCATTCTTTATCACACATTTCTTATAAACTATTTGTTGCCACACTTTCCTGTTCTTGTTACAACTTTAGTTTTCTTCATCTTCATACATTTCCTGAAGCAAGCTCTTGCTTATATCTTTTCGACTTCGGGTTTCATTCACGCTATTCTTTCCTCGGTCTGCCTCTGGGTACGCTGCATTTACTTTAACTAAATACACTTTTTTCGCCAATCGTTTTTCTTTCATTTTATTAAAATTTCCAAACCTATGCAACAAATTTATTTCACTCTTGCAAAACAGTTGATCTCTATACCACGTTATTTGTGAATCTGCTGATTACCGACTTTCTGCGTTAGCATTTTACCGCATAGATTAAATGCCGACCACATTATACTTACTTCTGACCTTTTTTTGGTAGGTCCATTTCTCGCTACCGTACAACATTTTGAGTGCGAGAAATGAATTATATATTGCAATTTTAGCTTAATTATTTAATATATTTTTACTTTTGGTCATGGCTCCTACACTGCTGGTAAACTTTTTATTCTTACTTTTTTCTCACCCTTTCCTTCATATACAATAATTTTTGTTTTATTCTACATGCGAGTATTCAGTTAGTTCAACATTTTCTGTAAGCCTTCGATTGACTCTGCCATAACAACCTGAACATCTGAAAACGCTAACCCACGTACCTTTACTGTCCCGAGATCTACACCTTATTTTTCGAAGAAGAACATTCCTAAACAATTATCAATGAATATAATAAACAGCCAAGATGAGATAACGCATAATTACTTATCTAATTGCCTAATATCGAACTAGTCACTAAGTTTTCCATTTACCCTCACACTCACTTTGCTACGTGCATTTATTGCTTTTAGGAGTCATCCATTGACTCCGTACTCTTTTAGGACTTCCCAAATCTCACTTCTATCCATCTTGTTAAAAAACTTGTTAAACCATCTTGTTAACCTCGAATATTTATCTGTGGTTTGTCTCAAGCTAAATATCTGATCGTCGCAAAATCTTCCTAGTATTAATCTACATTGGACTTCCCGTATCTTTTGATCTGTTATTTTATTACCCTATGAATAAGTTTTTTGAATAAAATTTTGTCAGTGCCACTGTAATTATTTCATTAATTTTCTTCTGCCTTTGGTTTATATATTGGGATGATAATTGCCTTTTCCAGTCCTCTTAAACTTCCTAAGAGGAATCTTAGAGGACCAGATTCTTTCAACCGGGTTTTCCAATGATCGTCTTCTGTGTCGCAGTTGCGCTGCTTCGTAGCTTCACTACCAATAATTTCTTGAAAGAATTTCTCAAAGCTTTTTTATCCCGTCCATATCATATACCATGTCACCCTTGCTATTCTTAATGCCGACTTATTATTTACTGCTACTGCCTCTCCTAATCTTATTGTACCCTTTCCCAAATAATTTCTGATTTCCTTCAAAATCATTTTGCATTTTCTCATCTTTTATCGCTTTGACTTTACCCTTGTGTTTTTTTAACTAGTATTTTTAGTTTTTTGTTCTTGTCCCTATAACTATTTTTTAGTTAATTCTTTCATCATCGCCAAGACCTGCAATATTCAACTTTCTTAGATGGGCTTATTTCGTTTTGTTAACAACTATGCGGAGTTCATTATTCTATCAAGCATCCCCAGATATTTTTCCTACAACCGTAGTACCACACACTTCAGTTAAACTTCCAACAATAAGTCCCTGGAACATTGGCATGCACCATCTATATATCTTTATTGCATATTAGCGTCTTCCAAGTTATGATATCTAGGCGTTTGTTAGATCTTATTCTGAAAATCTATTTGCACTTCCGGTTTCTGTAAATTTTTCATCTGGATTTTGAATCCATTTATTCATATCTTCCATATATGTTTAGTAGAATTATTATTTTCCTATGGCCATGATCGCAAATACCTATACTATCATATAAAGTTTCCCAGAAGGCGTATTTTTCTTCACTTATTCAACAATTAAAACGTTTTGTACGCATTCGATGGTGTAGAACGATGCAAAAGTATTACAAAATAAAGTTCAAATTATCAGTGAATATAATTTATTCAAAATTAACGGTAGGTTTCAAATTTTATCAAGAAAAGAAAACTCAACACTACGTGAACTGGTTATTTAATGATATAGTAGTCCAAAAATTCGATTAAATTTGACTCAGGTCAAGTTATTTCTATATGCTTGACAATTAGCAACGAATTGTGCTTCTAAAAAGCTCTCACATATTCAGAATAATACATAATTCCTTATTGCATTTAAAGTAAAATATAATCCCGCGCAAATTCCAATTTCCTCACTTGTTCAACAACTTTTTTAAAAATTATGCTTCCTACGACTCTAATAACAATAATTGAAAAGCATACCAAACCAGAAATATCCCGTTTAAAATAAATAATATAGTTTATCAAATTATCTCGGCACAGGATTCCTGTAGATTGTCGAGTCTTCGTTGGTGTCACAAATCCATGTTCCGAATAGTTTTCTGTAGGAGTATCCTTCTTTCTTCGTGAATACAGGATGCACATTTATTATCAATTACCTTCATAGGCGTCTCTGTGGACCTTCGCCAAAAAATCAACTTCAACTCGGAATTCAAATTTTTTAGGAATCAAAACCGGTAGCCACCGGTTAAACCGAGTTATCCAATCAATCGGATTTTTTCCTCCTAATCAGCAAAGGTGGCCGCTAATTGTCCTGATCCAAGAGCGTGTTAATAATAAGTTGTTAATTTGGTACCCCCTTATATATTTATGTAACTTGACCATAACTATCACATCCCTTTTTCTTTGTTTTAGGTATACATAGAATATATTAGCTTCCTTAGCCTTATGTGCATAGTTTCCGTAATTGTCTTTCTTTAAGATCAGTCACCGCTCTAGCATTCCAAACACCCAGAGTTCATAATAAATAAAATAAAATAAAGTATAAAGACATAAAAGACGTTACGATTGAAAATTTTTTAAAATCAAAACGCCAAATAATTAACAATAAATGACTCGTTTCCAATTGAAATATACATATATAATGTCGCAACCGTTCTCGCCCGGCTTCCCTAAGAAACTGCGTGAGCCAGCAGTTCTAGGAAGGCCGAGAACGGGGTGACTGAAAGCGAGAGATTGGTGTATTTTCCTAAATGCACTAAAATTTCTCCTTTAAAATTGGTTAAATTTAATAATTTGAGTATTCTTCTCGATTTTCTAAAGCATTTTAAAAGTTGTGGAATTTTAAGGTCAGGTGGTGTTCAAGTATTACGTAAGATCTTCGTAGGGAGGGGGAAGGGTCAATTGATATCTTGCGTGATATTTTCATCATTTATTCAAATAAATTACAGAAAACAATATATAAAAAAGGCTTCACTAAATGTTCCTAATGCTAATAGTTCTCGAAAACTTCCAACGTCCGTATTTTAAAGTTATTGGATTTTAGATTGTGCGTGGTACAAAAATTTAACCAAATCAATTTGCTCTTACTAGTTTAAAAAACATTTATTTTAATGATAAAATAAATATTATTGCGTTTAAGGCTACTCATCCGATTTCTACTTCATCGACATTTTGAAAATTTTTTGTAACAACTTGCTTCCACACGAATTCAGATATAGAGTTGAAAATTTCGGAAATTAATTAAAAGGCACTAAGATAAACTTTTAATTTGTTCAAAATTTCTGAAACTATAACCAAATTTTATATTTATATTATTTATATTATTTATATATATATATATATATATATTTATATTATTTATAATTTAATATTTTTTATAATAACGATTGGGATTTTTTAAATTTTCAGAAATGTAGACCTACACAAACGTTCGTTAGTACCTTTCAGTTAATTTCCAAAATTTTTAAATTCAAATTCAAATTGCTGCACACGTGAGCTCTTTCAAACTAAATTTCGGTGAGATAGGAATCGAGAAAAGTGCTATACACACTTAATTACAATAATAGTGTTTTTTTATATATTAAAAAAATATGCCTTTAACGAAAAAAATGTTCGGGCGGGTAGTAGGACATTCTTACTAATGCTTATACTTTTTATACAAAAAAATAAATTTTGTAAAAGTACTTCAGCTTCGGATTCGGCCTTTTCTGGATCCCAGGGAACAACTCGGCCTTGTTTGAAAATAAATGGGCTGTGATGGCACCAATTAGACATGCATGCGTCCACTAACTCTTTCACAGGTATAGGGTCGTAATATGGATTTTCGGATATGATCCCATCTAAAATATTTACATTAAATTGTCATATATTACAAAATAAAATAATTGTTCTTCAGTGATAATAATATTTCGTGATATAATTTCCGGCTTGAAGATATCTAACTGCGTCTAGAGTTGCTGCATAGTTTGTTTTAAATTATCAGTTCCGTACTTCCGTAGTAGATCCTAAAAACTCTTTCTGTGAAATTGACTCTCTATTTAATGATAGGCCTAATATTTCCTTTTTGTAAATTAAAGTTTAACTTTTTAAGTTTAAGTTTAAAATTAAAGTTTATATATATATAGTGGCTTCGAAAAATAGGAAATATAAAATAAATTTACAATAATATCGATTTCACGTGAGATTAAATTTATGAATGATAATCTAATAAACAGTTATTCAAAATGGATAACGTATCTAAATGCTGTCTTTGTTAAAAAAAGTTAAATATTAGTCCAAAATAAAATGAAAAGCGACTGATCGTTTTTTAAGAAAAATTTTGCAAGCCATTCCTAAAAATACGGTTTTAGTCACAAAGTAGTATTTTTTTAATTTCCGTAGAGAGAGAAAGGAAGAGAGATTGAGAGAGAATTTTCTACCGGTAGTTTCTTCCCCTTCCTCTTCTTCTACTTCCTCCTCTTCGTCCTCCCCTCCACCGAAAGTGTAGTATCCCATTGGAGAAATCAATGTGGCAGCACTAATACGAGAAATTTGTGCTCTAAGGTAATTCTTCTCATTGCCAGGAAATGGTGGAAATGTGAAAATCTGAAATATCAATCGTTTTCCAGTCAAGAGTATTGTTTCGATTCTAACGTGGAAGCGTAACAAGCAAACGATAACGACAACGGGAACAATGCCAAAAACTACGCAGGAAACTGGGTCGGAAATGACACCCTAATGGTCTATTTACATCTCTCTTGCATGCAAACGGAAAATGTATCTTTCTCTCACTCTAACGCGTAAAGCTGCGATGCATTTATCTCACTCTAGACTTTCCACCAAACCGGGAAATCTTCACGAACAGAGAAAAATCTAGAATGAGACAAATGCATGGCATCGTCACGTAATAGGAAACGACGCCGGAAACAAGATCGGAATTCGGGACCGAGTATGACGTCTATTCCGGCGTCGTATACGACTCCGGTTCCGGTGTGAAATTTAGAATTGTCGGAAATTTGATACTGTAGTTTTTCAATAGACCTCCACATTTTAATAAAAATTGATTATGGTGCGGGAAATGGAACCTCCGCCCGACGGATAGAAGACCGAATCGCTACCACTGCGCCACCCCTAAGCCAAACACAAAATCGGTGATGAATTACATACAGTGTATTATGTACCAAGTTACATTATAAGTAAGGTAGTGTTATTTGAAGAAAACAGTCGTTTTCTGTCACGGGGTCAGAGAGGAACAGAATGCAGCCTCGCAACTTTTCGAACTCCCTCTTTAAATCTGAACTAGTGAGAAGATGGTTTCTAATTTACTTCAGTAAATTTTTTCACTAATATTAGTCATTATGGACTCAAATTTTAGTAAAAATTAAAAAATACTAAAATATATGGTGAAATATAAATAACAAGTAAATTAATGGCTTTCTGGATGACTGTAGCTTTGCTTTCTTCTCCTTTCCTTCGACAAACAACAAAATTTTCTACAGATTGAGTCACAATCAAAAATCCTGCTAATAATCTAAAAAAATAATTCGAAAAAAATTCTACCTAAAAAGATTTCTCACCTTTACTTACCTCCTCTTCCAAATTTCCTGAAAATAGTCTAACTATTTCACGTGATGCGATTATTTGTTTGGGAGTTACCATCGGCAATTCGATCCAATTGTCCAAACCAGGAGAGTTACAGACAAAATAAACCTAAAAAGTAATTTTTTTGTAGATTCCAAAAATAAATAGCAATTTGCAGACCGGCCGCAGAACAGGTAAAACCTGCAAATTAGGAAAGGAATTAAAGGAATTTTTTGTCAGAGAGATCACAAAAAAGTCGGGATGTTGAAAAAAATCGCAAAAGGCAGCGAATTTCTATAAGAAGCACTCGAATCATTTTTTGTCAAATTTTTAAGATAAAATCACTTATTTACATTTTTAAATCAAAATATTACTTTATCAACTTTTTTCTTTCAGTAAATTAATAAATTGATTATAACCACTAACGGATTCAGACCTACCAATCTGAATTTCCTTCAACTGTTTTGAAAAAATGCATTTTTAAGAGATTAACAAATTTTACAGGTTTTACGAAGGATTTTAATTATTTAAGGGATTTAAAAAAATATGTATAGGATTTTTAAGAATTTAGCAGAGTTTCGTAATTTATTAAACTATTTTATAGAACCTGTGAGAATTTAGAATATTTTAAAAGATTCGGCAGGAAAAAACTTTTAAAAATGTCAAGGGATTTCAAAATATTTCAAAGTACTTGAAATATTTTAGTGTATTTTAGAGTTACGAATTTTAAAAATATCAGAGTGATTGAAAAAATGTTAAAACAACCTCAAGAGCTTCAAAAATTTCAATGGATTTTAAAAGATTAACAGGATTTGAAAAGTCTTAAGGCATTTTTAACAAATTCAAAAATTTGAAGTGCTTCCCAAAGATCTTTAATATTTTAGGGTATTGTTAACAGATTAATGTGGAAAGGGGCTTGAAAAATTAAAAAAGCACCTCATAAATATTTATTTATTAATCATTTTCCCTTCTTTTAAATTGTTTTAAATTCTTTTAATCTCTTTTAAATACTTTTGATTTCTTTTAGATTCCTTAAAATCAAAATAATTCCTCCGAATTTCCAGATACATCTGAATTCATCTGAATAGCCTGTATGATCTGAATTCCTTGAATTCGTGAAATTTCCTAAATTCTTAGAAGTCCCAGAATTCCAAAGATTTCAAAAAAAATTGCAAAGAATATAGAGGAATTCAGAAGAATGAAAGCAACTCAAGAAATTCTATAAATTCAGAGAATAAAGCAGACATAAAGGGGTTCACGAGATTTGAAGAATTCAATGAATTTTAGGTATTTAGAACATTCAAGGAATTTCAGGAATTCAGAATAGGATGGGTTTTCAGAGGTTTCATAAAATTTGAAATATTCAAGGAATTCAGGATATTCAAGGATTACAGGGAATTCAGAAAATTTGAGAGCATTTAATAAATTCAAGGTATTAAGAAAATTTACGAATTTAAGAAATTTAGAGTCTGTAAAGAATGTTAAGAATTTAAGGAATTCAAAATATTTAAGGAATTCCGGCAATTCAGAGATTGTCGCGAATTCAAAAAATAGAAGTAAATTAGGAATTTAGATCATTCAACAAATTCAGGATACTTAGAAAATTTAGGAAATTCAGAAAAATCAGGGAATTCGCATAATTCAAGAAATTTCGAATGTTTAATGATTTTCGGGAATGTAGCGAATTGAAAGATTTAAGAAAATTCAAAGATTCCATTCAATTTACAGAATTTTTATACAGAATTTTAGGGAGAAATTCGTAGCACTTTTATAGTATTTGAAATCATTTTGACTTTTTTATACAATAAACTAAAAAGTTTTTTATTAAGTTTTAAAATTAGGAAATTGCAATTGTAATAGATTTTAACAAATTAATTATTTTTACAGAACCTAATATTACAAGCCTACCATAAGTATATTAGGCTTCTTCTTCATTCAAAGTATTTAAATACATAAGAAATGTATTTCTGAACTTTAAATCCATTAATTTATAAAACGAATAATTTAAAAAAAATAATTTAGTGAAAAAGCAAAAGCGTATCTGCGAATCAACTTTATGCTGCAAAAAGAAATAAATTTATCCTGCCCCTATTAAAAAATCAGACGCAGGATACGACAAAGGTAACGAATCCAAAAACTACGCAGGAAACTGGGTCGGAAACGACACCCTAAACGAGGTCGAAAACGACACCGGAAACAAGATCGGAATTTGGGACCGAGTACTACGTCGTTCACGGCGTCGTTTACTACTTCGGTTCCGGTGTGAAATTTTTTACATTCCCATAATTTATGATGAGCAAGTATTAGAATTGTCGGAAATTTGACACTACAGTTTTCAACGGATCTCCACATTTCGATACCCCCTGAATCCGAAAATCAAGTTGTTACAATGAAATCTGTCTGTCTGTCCATCGGTCTGGCCATCCATCCGTCTGTCCGTCCATATACACCTTAACTAGTGCGAATTCACAACCGTAAAATAAACGTGACTTTCTCTAGAAAGGTGCCTTTTTTATAATTTATAAAAGTGGATACGCCTAACACGATTTTGAAGCTAAAATATTTTACTTAGAAAAAAAAAATTATTAGAGCAAAATAAAAACGATAGCGTTAAGTTAACGACGAAATAACTAAAGAAAAATGCTTTGCGTTAAAAAATATAAGTTACTAATTATATTATTATGTCATAATTATTTGTATGATGATATAATTCCTTTAAAAACATATTTCTTTCGCCTATAATAATTTGCGCTTACCATTCCCTGCAAGTCACTTTTATCATTATAATTGTGATAAATGATAAAATTATCAATCTAATTAAATAATAATATTATTTGCTATCATAGTTATAAGTACGTATTAGGAAAAAAAATTTTCGCACTTGAACCGAAGTCGTAAACGACACCCGTTTATAGTGTCGTTTCCGACCTCGTTTCCTACGTAGATTTCGGCGTCGTTATTGAATAGCGCGAATACTAATTTATCGATTATTATTATTAATTAGTCATGTTATGCACTTCTGGGTTATAAATTAATTATAAATTAGTTTTATTACATTTATAAAAGATTTTATATAAAAAATATTACAAGGTTAGAATTTTGGTTTTTAAATAATAATGATCAGGAAAAATGAAAAGTGATTCAGGGAAAAATTAGGGAATTTCGGAAATAAGGTATTACGGGCACCCTGAACTTACCAAAGTAATTTAGACTAAAAAGCCTTATATTAAATAATTTACGTTTTTGTTAAGCCCTGTTCCAATCGGTTCAGACGTAATTTCGACAGGAGATTTCCACTGATTTTCAGGCAAAGGTGGAAAAATTAATTCCAATCCTTCCTGTGTGGGCTTGCCTTCTCCAGCAAGTTCAGTTCTCAAAGCCGCATTTAGAGCTTCTTTTTCAGTGGCTTCCTTTTGCATATTATCATCCGACTCTTTTTTTGATATTTCAGCGGCTTCCCGGGCAGCAGCATCTTCTTTTTCCTTCAATGTTTGATCATCCGCTAAAATTTGCTTCAAAAGAAGATTCTTCGTAAATAAATATTTTTAAATAAAACAGAAACGTTGCTCATGAAACAAAGAAAAACTGGTGTCAAAAATAATTTATAAATTACTTTTCAACTATGTATATAAATGGAACAGATCAAGTAATTTACTACCTCCCGTCTGCGATTTAGTTCTTCTGTTTTCAACTCGGCTTCCACAACATAATAATTTTTCGGATTCCCGAGAATTTTTCCCCAAAATCTGAAAATTTGTGAGTAAATTATGAATGGAAAAACATTTGATTTGTCCAATTTAATTGTAACGAACCGAACATTCTCGATTGGCACATCAGAAATAAGTTTTCTGATACTCAGATTCAGAAGCAACATTTCGGATCGAGGTAAGCCGACATCCGCCTGCTCAAAATAAAATAGCAATTCTAATAAATTCGGGTTTTCTTTCCTAAATTCGCTATCTTCTTTATGCTCTTGAATATATTCTGTCCCTTCTTTTTCTTGTGACGCTTGGGAGGCCTTAAAAAAATTTCAAAATTATAAGAGCGTTAGAAAGTAAAAGGGAAATTATAATGCCGTAATCTGGAAGAACGTCTTTAGCTGCAAAACCAAAGATATTAGAATCCGCATCGCGGATTCTAATTTCTTTACTACACTTTTTGGGTTTTCTTAACTAGTTTACATATGGTCTTTTTATTTCTGCAAAAAAAAATGTTTTTAAAGTCAAGAGTTTTCAATTCTTAATCTTCGAATTTGATGAAGTTTAAATGTAAATGCAAATATAAATCATAAAATTTCAGAATTTTTATTTACATACCATATAAATTTTATGATGCAATTCATTTTATTATTCATATAATCATCGAAATTTTCTATCTACACTACCGTTGGAAATTATGAGATCGATTGACGCCAGCACTATTAAAAATCACTGCTGGCTTTGAACCACGATAACTCAGCGAATAAAAAAGATAGGGCATTTAAAAAAAAACAATTGGTAGCCAATGAAATTCCACGTCTATTAATGTCAAACAGAGTTTTTTTGATCTGCTCAAGAGAATACAGCATGTGATAAGTTTTAAAAAAAATTATAGATTTTCTACAATTTTGTACATCGGCTTTACCTTTTAGCATGACCTTAGAAAATTGTTGCAAAAATCTGAAAATTATACGACATAGAGCCTGAAATTTTATCTTTAATTTACACTAATGAAACTTAAAAAATCTTTATCGGTTCCCCAGACACTATTAAAAATGTTCAATCGTATCTGAGTTTCGTTTTAGTCGACGATCACAGTTCTCGGCCGGTCAGCTGCTCGCCTCCTTCGTTGAGGCAGGACCGAATAGGCCACGCACAAAGGTAGTGCTTGATTAGGGTTCTCTTATACTTTTGATTATGCTCATCAGTAATTTTTATTTCAAATTATTGTAAATTTTTAAAATTATGTATTGTTTTTTAATTATTTACAACTATTTCAAATCAGAATTATCCCCATATTAAAGAATAGAAAAATGATAAACAGTTTTTTTATTTATTAAAATTTTTATCAACTAAAATACTAATAAAAATTATAGATATATTGTTACGAGAGTAAACTGTTTTTCAAATTAATTAAGCAGCTAAATTCTAAATAAATTATTTATATGAAAAACACAAAGAAATATTAAAATTGAATAATAATGGAATTTCCAAAATAAATTAAATACAAAACAGTGCGTAGGTGTAATGACAATTATATTTTCAATTTCTAATACGTAGTTTATTATTTTCCTTTTGCACAAACAACTGGCTCACTATTTAACTTTTCGATTACCAAAATTACAAAATAAAGCTCCAATCAAGCATTACCTCTGTGCGTGGCCTATTTGGTCCTGCCTCAACGAAGGAGGCGAGCAGCAGACCGGCCGAGAACCGTGATCGTCG
>JAAAKG020023123.1:0-20164 GCA_010014905.2 Druon quercuslanigerum | reverse complement strand
TAAAAATAGTTTTTTCTATGATTTAAAAAATCAAAATATTATAACTGATGTCATTCTAAATAAAAATATTATTTTTTATGAAAAATGTTAAAATTCACAAGAACAAAAAGCATTGATTTTAGCCATTTTTTTGCAATTGATTTTTTTCTGACCATCACTTCTTGCCATTTTTTAAAAATTATTGCATTTAAATAAAAAACGGTTTTTTTTCAGGTAAACATTCTCCACAACTCTACATTTCCGTTTTTCAAATTAAATTTTTCTATGGCTTATATGGCTTCTTCTATGGCTCTAGATCGTTAGAAAAATTTTTCGTTAAGAAATTTTTTTAGGAAATAATTATATTTCAAGATTATTTAGTTATTGTTAAAATTAAAAACAGTAGAGGTATTTTTTAAAAAATTTTAAGAAGCTACGGACAGAAAAAATTCAATTGCAAAAAACATGGTTAAAATTAATGTCTGTTTTTGTGAATTTTACTATTTTTCATAAAAAATAATGTTTATTATTTAAAATTACATCAGTTATAATTTTTTGATTCATAATGTCACAGAAAAACTATTTTCTTCAGATATCTGACTTTTGGCACGAAAACTAACATAAAAATGTGTGATTTTATATTTTTTTCTATACTCTTGTATCAGTAATGTGAGATTCTCTTTTTTCTATATTTTTCTGCAAATCGTCGGCATTTTTTTTATCCTAGTATCTGAAAGCCACTCATAATTTCTTTTTCAATTACCAAAAGTTTCTTATAGTTTTTGAAAAATTAATAGCCGCGTAAAAATGGGAGGAAAGTGGCCGAAATTCTCAAATATAGGGATTATAGAAGTAGAGGGTAATTTCCGAAGTAATTTTTTACGTAGAATCCGAATCCAGGGTCAAAAATGGCCCGTCACTTTAGGATTTTAAGATATTTGAGGTTATGTACCAAAAAATGGCGACTTTGGCTACTTTGAGGTTATGTACAGAAGACAGAACATTTTTTGGGATTTTTTCTTTATTAGTATCATACAGTTCTGCTCTTTCTCTTTAATTTGAGAGTCGCAGAGTTCAGTTACCATTTTTCTTTACCAAGTTATGCCAATTTGAAATTACGATATATGGCCCATTATGTCTTGAGAATTTGCTATAAATACTTTGAGGCAGACATTCGAACCCCGAACAACCCCAAGTACAAATTTCCAAGAGAAAACACCCAGTAGAAAATGTCTGCCTCAAAGAAATGAGAAATGTCTGCCTCATTTAAAGCCAATTCTCAAGACATAATGGGACATATTTCATAATTTCAAATTGGCATAACTTGGTAATAAAAAATGGTAATTGAACTCTGCGACTCTCAAATTAAAGAGAAAGAGCAGTACTATATGATAGAACTAAAGAAAAAATCCCAAAAAATTGTGTGCCTTCTCTGCGTAACCTCAAATTTTAGCCAAAAACGCCGTTGTATGTTGTCCGAAATTATAATGAGGGTCTTTATAAAGAGGTCGAGGATCGACGATTGAGTAATTTCACTGACTCCTATTACGATTTCGCCAGATCGAGGATCACTTTGGCGGAATTCGGACAGTCAGCGAAGGCAGGGGTTCTCAACTTTTGGTTGGTACGACGAAAAATTGTATTTTACTTGGGGATTTGGAAATGGGATTCAATCCCACAGTGCTGGGACACACTGACGAGGTATGGGGTTTGGCTTCACATCCGACCTTACCTCAATTCGTGACTGCAGCTCATGACCGTTTGCTGCAAATGTGGGACAGCCTCAGTCACACTGTCGTATGGAGCAAGGACATCGGGGTGAGTTTTCAGGTCGACTTTTGATCTTGGAGAAACCATTATTTTACGAGCTTCACTAATTATCACATTCTTTTAATCAGTTTTTATCATTTTTTCAACAACAGGTCTATTTTATTTTTAATTTATATCAGTAGCCTTCATTTTTATTTTTATCTGAAGAACGCTTTAATATTCTTTTTATTTTGTTTATAAAGTTTTCGCAATTTCTTTTTTTATTTTGCAATTATATTTATTTATTTTTGTGAGCAAATGACCAACTATTTTGCAAATTTTTTAACAAAATATGTAGAGGTTGCTATGGTTTTTTACTGAAAATTCGACTTTTTAATGTTTTTAAATTTTTATTTACATCTTGGAGGTTGGATTATTTAACGACCTTCACTAATTATCACAATCTTTTATTAATTGTATATCGTTTTTTCAAGGAGTTCATTTTATTTGCAACTTATATCAGTAGCCTTCAATTTTATTTGTACGCGAAGAACGTTTTAACAGTTATTTCACTTTATATATAAATTTTATTGGTGTTTAAAAGACGCCGTAAGCACTCGACTACATTTTTTTATAAATTTTTTATCAGTTTGCATTTTTATTTTTTATTCTAAAACTTTGAATTGGAAATTTAATTCTTTTGGTTATAAAATTATCCATCTAACCCTCTAATTGTATTCCTTATAAATAATAAATTTAAGGTGGGTATGAACACCCATAAATTTTTGCTTTTATAATAAAGTTAAGATTTTAAGGCCAAATAAATTCCTAAGAAATTTTGAAAAATTATAAAGTATTCAGAAAATATTACTAACTTTGCAACAGTTTTTACTATTTGAAAAAATGAGGCGATTCTTGTGCTACAATTTATTAAAAAATAATTTTTTCAATTAATTAAAGAATCAGTCAGTTTTTATCAAAGCAAAATCTGTGCTATTTTTTATATTTACTTGTGTAATTTTTTAGTTTTAGAGAAAAAGTAATTGTTAATACGAAATAAAAATTTCGAATAACTATTTATATTTTAAGCTTATTTCTTCATTTGTTTTTGAGTTTCTATAAACATAATTTTGCCAAGATTCTTGAAAACATTCATAAAGATTCTTAAAAATTTCAGATATGTCACATAAAAAAAATTCAACAAAAACCATAATATTTAACCAAATAGTTGAATTTTCAACCCAAAAAGGTGAACTCTCAACGAAAAATGTAATAATTGATATTTCAACTAGAAATGTTTTAATTTCAAATCAAAAACAGCTGAATCCGTTTAAAAAGACGAATTTTCAACAAATTAGTTGAACTTTGTACCAAAAAGGATTTTTTAATCAAGGAAGAAAATAAATTTTAAACAAATTATAATTTTAGTGAAAAATTAATTTTTAATACCAAACAAAAATTTCAAATTACTATTTATTTTTTAAGGATATTTATTTTTAAGTTATACCAATATAATTTTTCTAGACTTTCCTTAAGAAAATGCCAAATGATTTTTGAAGATTTTACACATTTTTAAATAGCATCTAGAAATTTTTTTTATTCTATAGGATTTAAAAAAATTTTATGAAAAATTCGATTCCATTTAAAATATAGTTAGGACTTGTATCAGCTTTAAGGAAATTTATAAATATTTTATAAATTTTCGGAAATATTTCAAAGTCCTTAATATCTTTTAAACTGAATCAAATTATTCCTGAAATTTTGCAAGTCAACCAGATTTTTTTGAAAAGTTTGAAAACTTTTTGAAATGTTTTTAAATCTTTTTATTTTTTTTTGACATATTCGCACATTTTTTTAATTAGTTTAAATTTTTTAAACTCCTTGAGCGCTTCAAAATTTTATTTCGTAACCTTAAAAAATCTGTATCTTGATTTCAATTTTTTGAGTCTTCAAATTTTAAATTATTTTTGACATTTTTTCAAAACTTCTAAATATCTTTTAAAAGTAATCGAATTTTTCCTAAACATTTTTTTAATCGTTAAGAAGTTGAAAATATGCCCTAAAATCTTCCACATTATTTTCTGACCGTTTTGAAAATCTCTTAAATTGCTTAAAAATCTTTTTAAGTAATCTCTAAAAATTAATTTTTCCACATAAAAAATTATACCAAATTTTTCCACGGAATCTTAAAAAAATTTTCTTATTCTCTTAAAATCTTTTTTAATTTTTAGAAAGCTTCTACATTTTTTGCAAAAAATCTTCAAGAATCACAGTTTAAATTTTTTTTAAATATTTTTAAGTTTAAAATTATTTTAAAATATTTTCAGATTTTCTAAATACGACTTCAATTTTCTAAAATTTTATAATCTTGAGAAATTGAAAAATTATGCTTTAAAATTTTCTACATTCTTTTTCGAAGTTTTAGGAAATCATTTTAAATCTTTTTCAATTTTCTTACCAAATTATTAATTACCTTATAATTTTTGTAATCTTTTTAAAACGCTTTATTAAGAAGTCTTCAAAAGTCGTAATCCTAGTTTAAATTTTTGGAAATCTTTTCATATTTAAAATTATTTTTGCAATTTTCTTAAAACTTCTAAACAGCTTTTAAAAAATATATTTTTAAATTAAATTTATAAAAATAGTTACCGCATAGTTTTTTCACAAGTATTTTTCGATTTTTTAATTTTTTGATTTAATTATTTTTTATTGTAGGACAAGCAAGTCCTTAATTTTTTTTTTCTATTCGTAGACATTTTTATGAGTAAAGTAAATATTATTTCCTGAAAGTTTCACAATTTTAAAAACAATCTCAACTTTTTTTATAAAATTGCAACTTTAAGGGTGCAAATTTTTTCAAACTAAGGGGGAGGATTTGATTATTAATAATTTTTATTGTTTTTTTTTAAATTTTAGGAACAAGCACAAAGCGTCTGTTTTTCGCCTGATGGTAACATAATGGTCGTTGGTTGCACATCCGGAAAGTGGTTGGTAATTGATAGCGAAACAAGGGAATTATACAGCCATCATTCGGACGGTAATGAGCCGCTTCAGGTAAAAATCGATTTTTAAATTATTTTAAAAAATCCATTATCTCCTAAATGTAACGAATAAAAAAATCTTTATTTCTTTGTTTTTTTTTCACACAGAAAGTGATAAAACATGTCGAAAAATTGGCAAGACTCTCTTGGAGAGATTCCAATGGAGTTGGCATGCTTGCAGTTTAAAACTGCTCTAAAATCGTTTCAAATAATTATATTTATAGTCTGACTGACAAAAGACTGAAGATTCTTATTCTAAACTCTAAAAATATAAATTTATTATCGAAAACTTTAAAAATATTTAAAATAAATAAAAGATGTGTTTCTATGTAGGAGCAACGTAAATTTTGTTTTGAAATTTTACAAGAAGCGATTTATTTTAATTTTAAAAAAATTGAATATGAATTAAAGATTAAAAATTAAAAATTAAAAAATGGTGTTTTCAGGTTGTGCGATTTTCGCCAGATGGTTTGATGCTTGCCATTGGCTCTAGGGATAATCATATTTACATTTATCAAGTAAATGAGGATGCAACAAAATACAGTCGAGTTGGTCGTTGCATGGTGAGTTGAAATATAGTTTTAAAATGCAATAAAAAATAATTATTCACTGGATTTATTTAATATGAATAAGGAAAAGTGGAAAATTTTAGCTTAAAATATGTCAAAGTAAACAGTTTTTCTTTCGCTTTACAGCCAAAGAGGATTCGAAGACTTGCAGTAAGCTTTGTCATTGACTCATCTTTAAAAGACACATTTTAATTTTTTTAACATTCTTAAATTATTCTAAATTATTTCTAAAAAATGAGGCTCAAGTTAAAAATTACTTAATTTTTACCCCGATTTATACTATCAACATATTTTTTTTCTACTTCATAAAAAAGTCGTATTTTTTAAATTTTAATTTACACAAGCTCATTCTACTTCTTGAAAGGTTCTTTACAATTCTATTTTTTACGTTTTTATAAAATACTATTTAGGAAATTTTTAAATTAAAAATGACCATAAAAGCGTGAGAAATAGAATTGGAAAGAACATCTGAAGAAAAAGAATAAGTTTTTGTAAATTAAAATATAAAAATGAAAATGACGATTTCCTAAAACGAAATAAAAAATATGCAAATGAATTTAAATAAACAATTGTGAACTCAACTATTTTTAAAATTATCGCTTGGGTTTCTCTTTGAACATTTCATGAAATGTCTCTTTAAAATTTTCATTTAAATTTAAATAGAAAGTAGATATTCGTAATAATATTTTCATTGTTGATCTTGGGTTTATTGACCAGGAAATATTTTATTATTAATTTTAGATGTTCATTTTTTTTTTGTCTACTGGTCTGTATCAATATTATTAAAATATTGATAAATCTTAAGATTGTGAAAAAAAATGTCTCTATCTCCGCTGGGATCCGAACCCAGAACCTTCAGAGACTGGAAATCTGAAGGTTCTGGGTTCGGATCCCAGCGGAGATAGAGACATTTTTTTCACAAGCTTAAGATTTATCAATATTTTAATAATATTGATATAGAACAGTAGACAAAAAAATAACATCTAAAATTAATAATTCGTAATAATGTTTTAACAAAGTTCCGGGCAGATCATCATCACAAGCACGCTTATATTTTGTTTTATATTAAACTCTAAATTTATATTTAATGATAGTTATTTTTTGTCCACATATAACAAAATTAAAATATTTTCAATAATATTATAATATATAAATAATAATAATTTACCACGTGCACACACAAAATAACATCTAACATTATACTTTGGAGTTCGCATGATTATTTTTTTTATAGAAAATCACATAATTGGATGCAAATTAATGTTCAAAATATCAATTTTAATTTTATGTAAGTAGCAATGTAGACATTAGAATTTTGTAAATATATTACAAATAATATGTTTTTGAAGTATTTGAGGAACGATTTTAAAAAATCCGAAAAAAGGAAATTCCTCAGAAATAAAATATTGAAATAGAAAATACCAGTTTAAAAAAAATTGCCGACATTATAAAATATCCTTTAATGTTAAATCGACGAAACAAGGAAATTCTCGAATTATAGCATTTTCTAATTTAAATAAAAATAAATTGGTTCAATAATAAAATAAAATACTATTATTAAAAGGAAATATTTTTATTTTTTATTTTATATTTTATATTTTATTTATTTATCATTGAAACAATCTAAACAATTTAGATTCGGGAATATCACGATTGCTAAATTTTCCTCTGCTAGCACTCGGCAAACTTTATGATGTCGACTATTTTATTTTAGGAATATTCTATTTTTGCGAATTTTAAAACTATAGGTAGTTTCCTAATTTATGGAATTTTTTTTTATCAAATATATTGGGGGGGGGGGGAGTTACAAATTAATTTTGCATTTCGGGATTTTTCAATCCTCCCGTAGCGGAATGAAAATATTTTTTCGTGTTTATAGAATATAAATAATGAAATTTTTTAAATAATTTCAGGGGCATTCCAGTTTTATAACTCATTTGGACTGGTCAGTGGATGGACAATATTTGCGAAGCAATAGTGGCGATTACGAAGTACTTTATTGTGAGTAAAATAACCGCTTGAAAACGCAAAATCTGTTTTATAAATCAGATTTAAAATATTAATTTATTATTAATTATTAATGATTATTCTAAATTAAAATTAATAAAGAAATTTACTTATTTCTTCACATTTATTATCTTTTCAGCTATCGAATATAATATTTAAGTATCAATTAATACCATTATTTTTACTTAAAAAAATTTTGTTTTGTAAAATATTTTTTTTCTAAACAATCGTTTGAAAAAGTGACTTTCTAGATCAAGATTAAAAATATGAGTTTAATATTGATGAAGAATAATTAATCATAATTGATAAAGACACTTTATTTATTTCTCCAACTTTATTATATTTTCAGCTACTGAATTTAATATTTGAATAGCAATTGACGAATTTCTATTGTGGAATATTATAGATCTTAAAATGACAATATTGGCAACATTTATTTGATGATTTTTAAAAGAAAAGTTATTTTTGCACAATTTTTTTTCTTTAATAATTATTTGGAAAAGTAAAATCGAGTTTTAAAAGTAAATTTTAAAAATATGAATGAATAATTAATTAAAAATTAAAATTAATAAAGAAATATATTGATTTCTTTCTTCATCTTTATTGAAATTTCAAGCATTAAATATAATTTTTTAATAGGAAAAGAAATTGGGCTATTGATGTCGAAATTTTGGTACAAATAGACATGTAGACATGTAGTAATGGCCTATTTAAAAAGCAATTTCCAATTTTTTAAATAAAAATATCTGTTGAAACGTAAAATCGATTTCAAAAAAAGATTGAGAATATGAATTTACTATTATTAAAAATTAAAATTAATAATCAAATTTATTTAGTTATAGTTATTTCCCTTTCGAATATTACATGTAATATTTAAATAGCTATTGACGAAACGTTTTTTATTTATTTTTTTAATAAACTTTCTATTCGTAAAATTTTTTGTTGTAAAATTATCATTTTTATTATTATTATTGCACCACTAAGCCATATCGCTTTTGGGGTGAGCGTGACTCACTCGTTTAAAAAGTAAAATCAATTTTTTTAAATAAGATTAAAAATATGACTTCAATATTAATTATGAATAATTAATTAATAAAATTGGCTATTTGTGCTGCAATCTCGGTACAAATATACCCTTTTTCCAGGTCCTTCTTTTTTCGTTCAATAATATGTTGAAAAGTACAGTCGATTTCTTGAAACAGAGAATAAAATTATTAATTTAGTATTAATTAAAAATTAAAATGAAGAAAGAATTTGATTGATTTATTTCTTTAGCATTATTATCTTCTCAACTAAAGGGTTACAGTAAAGAACTAAATAACAAAATTTTGTGCTGAAAATAGGCTTTTTGCATAAAAAATGGGGACGACTGAAGAATCCCGAAAAATAAAATTCCCGACACTGTAAAATTCCTGATAAAATTAAAAAAAAAATAAAATTGCCGGAAAATAAAAATACCGAACTGGAAAATTCCTGAATAATAAAATTCTCAAAGAATAAAATTCCCGAATTGGAAAATCAATTGTCGAGAATGAAAAGTAACGCATATACTGGAACTTTATATCCTCGACAATTGTTTCTGTTCCACACTCGATGCCTGACATAGTTCTCCTTGACTTCGAGAAGCGAAGCATGTTCGTTATCGAATTTTTGGCACCGGCTACCATATATATGATACTTTTTTCTGATTCTAGTAGTTCTTTGCATTCTCTTTCGAAATTTACAACAAAATTTGGAAAAGCCTTAAAACTGACAAAATGGCGGCTGTCTTTCTGAAAATTTTGAAACTCGATTTTCTAAAAAAGGCCAGTTTTTTCTAAGTTTTTTTTCTTGGTAGGTACTATTATGGCGAATATATCTCTAAAGACTTTATCTTGTGCTATTGTGATATTCCTATCAAAAAATTCAACAGAAACATCTGTTGGCACTTTTCTCTATGTTGCGTTTCTTTCGATATTTTCGCCTAAATAAGAATAAATTCGATTATAGCTGTATTTTTCTTGTAACAATAGTCTGTCATAGTATCTCATAAATAAGTAAAAAGGGCATAAATCGACAAGTTAAAAATATTTGATGCAAATTTGAAATATTATCTGATAATCAAAATTTAATATATTTATTAAATACCGTTAATCACCAAAAAATTGGAATTATTCTT
Source organism: Druon quercuslanigerum (assembly GCA_010014905.2). Taxonomy (NCBI): domain Eukaryota; kingdom Metazoa; phylum Arthropoda; class Insecta; order Hymenoptera; family Cynipidae; genus Druon; species Druon quercuslanigerum. The sequence goes on along the minus strand of JAAAKG020023123.1, from coordinate 10,661 downwards.
GTTTAGCCGAAAATCTCGAAAGAAATGCAAGATTACTTCTCTGACTTTTTTCGTATCTTGTCTTGCTTTTGCAAATTGCGTTAGAGTTTTAAAAGTTAAAATACGCATAACTTTACCAAAAAAACATTTCTATTAAATCGGTGAAGCAAGTTTTTATTATTTTTTAAATTGAAAAACAGATTTCTAGTCTCTATCCAAAGACGATTTTCAAACCCCAAGAAATTTGAACTTCCGAATTCACTTCTTTGCGACAAGTTTGAATTAACTTTTTATCAACGACACCGCGAAGATTAAGGAAAAATCTCATAGACTAATGAGCTTCAATTGAGGACCCGAATTCAATTAGGTCACATCAAATTTTCTCTCGCGAAAACAAATTTCCTTGGAGACCTAAAAAAAATCAAATTTTAATTTTCGAACGCTGTATCTGGAATTTTATATCTACTAGCGTTTCTTTTATCGAGGGAATGTTCATCAGGCCAGTGAGTTTCTGCAGCGAGTGCTTTTAGTGAGTTTTTGCTTATGAGACAATATTTTTCTTAGTGAATGTAAATTAAACAAAATAATTTTACAGAATGCTTATGAAGTTTATTCATATTTTATTGCATTTATAATTGCTTTTTTGAAATTTTATTTCATGAGAAAGTCAAGCAATATCTTCTCCAACGCAAAAACTCGCCAGCGAGACTTCTGCACTGTCACGCCTATCGTAAACTAGAAAAATTTGAACTTCCGAATTCACACATCCAGATTATATTTCTCGGAACTGGATAATTTTTTTTAAATAATTTTTTGGCCTCAATTTAGAAGCCCTTCAGCTGGGGTGTAAACTTTTGTTTTACTTTTAAATATGGTGATTTCGATTTTACAGAATTTTATTTCGCTCTCGTGACAAATTCCGAAATTTTTTATTTTCTAGTTCTGTGCTGAAACCCTTCAACTATTGAATGTAATATTTAAATAGAAATAGACGAAATTAAAAAACAAATTTCTAACTAAAAATTCTTTTTAATAAATCGTCTGTTAGGAACCATAATTAATTTTTATTTTATTTTAGGGAATCCCGGAGTTTGTCGACAAATTCCTCAGTCGTCCACATTAAGGGATGTTGATTGGGCCTCGCAAACTTGCGTAATTTCTTTTGAGACTATTGGAATTTGGCCAGATGGTGCTGATGGAACAGATGTTAACAATTGTTCACGTAGCGGCGATGGCAAGTTACTTGCCACTGGTGATGACTTCGGCAAAGTCAAACTCTTCTCTTACCCGGCTAGCCAACCGAAGGTAAGATTTAAAAAAAAATTTTAATTAAATTAAAGAAAAAAATTCTGAATTAAGTTTAAACTAAGCATAAACAGTCTACATTGAAATATATTTTGTTATGAAATGTAAATTCTTAATTTTGTATATTTAAATTGTTTAAATAATATAAATAATAATGTAAAACTGTTTAAATTTGTTCTATTTTTAAACCAATTAAATTCTAATAAAAAAAAACTAATTCAATTATATCAAATCATGTCCAAACAAATGTTTAGGGAACATTAGCCTAATTTGTGTTTTCTTATTAAATTATATTTGTTTTTTTTTATTCACGATAATGAAAGAAAACGAAACAAATATGTAAGAAATTTATTTAATACTAACAAATGTTAGTTTATAATATTATATAACAATTAATTAATCATTAAAAATAGGCCAATATTATTTTATCGATATCTTTTTGTAAGGACGAAAGCAACAAATATTTTTATAGAGTTATTACAAAGGCACATTGTTTTTTTTTTAACATTTCAATTTTTTAGATACTATAATATTTCATCCTTCTGAATTATAGTTTCTCATAATTATATGTTCAAAACTAAAAATGCTAGACTTGTATTCTCGATATGAAATGAATTTTCAAAAAAATAGTCAATTTTGCAACCAAAAAGATAAATTTTCAACTAAAATGATGATTTTTTAATCAAAAACTTAATTTTAAACAAAGAAGTTTAACATTAAAATAAGTAAAGTTGGATTTTCAACAATAAAAAAACTAACTATCGAGCAAGAAAAATTATTTACTACTCGAAAAGACGAATTGTCAACTAATTTCCACCAAAACTGGAATAGTTAAATTCTTCAGTCAAAATTATTAATCTTGAGCAAACTGAAAATGCATTTTTAACAAAATGATTGATTTTTCAACCAAAGAAATGATTTCTAAACTGAATTGTTAAATCTTTATTCAAATAAATAAATTTTTAATAAAGTAGATCAACTCTGGACCAAGAAGAATAATTTCCTGAAAAACAAAAATTAAACAAATTACATGTATTTTCAACTAATCAAGAATAATTTTCAAACAACAAAGACGATTTTTCAACGAAATCGTTTAGTTTTGCACCAAAGAAATGAATTTTTATCTAAAATAATTAATCTTCATACAATAAAATTAATTTTTATAAAAGCAGTTCCGCTTTTAAGGAAGTGTAGTTAAATGTTAAAAAAGATGAAAGTACAACAAAAGATTTAATTGTTGAACCAAAGAGAAAAATTTTTGACTAATATGATGAATCTTTTACAAAAAAAGTTATCTTTATTGAACTAGTAAAATTTTTAATCTAGAAGATTAAATTTCTAACAAAAACTGCTATTTTTTTAACAAAATATATAAAGTTGTATCCAAAGAGTTGAATTTTTAGTTACAAAATAATCAATTTTTAACAAAAAAGATAAATTTTTACTAGAGCGATCAATATTTGAGCAAGAAAAGAAAAGCCAAATTTTCAGTTTAAAAACTTAATTTTCAACCTAATAATTATATTTCCAACCAAAATGGTGTTTCTTCAATTTAAAAAAACTACAGAGTAGTTCAATTTTAAACCAAATAATTGCATATTTTACCACAAAAGATCCATTTTAAACAGCAAATTTAATAATTGATTTTCAACAAAAAAACAGCTTAATTTTGTATGAAAAATAGTAGGATTCAAACAAAAATACGATTTTTTAAATGACCAGTAAAAAAAAAATTATTTTTAACCATAACTTTACATTTACAATCAATTAGTTAAACTTTTAAATAGAAAAGATTAATTTCGAGCGAAATAGTTAAATTTTGAACCACATTGTTCTATTTTCAGCCTATAAAAATAATTTTTTAATCAAATGGTCAAATTTGAAGAAATATTTAATATTCAACCAAAAATCTTTTTATTTTGAACCAAATAGTTGCACTTTTAAACCAAAAAAAAACAGTTTTTTAGAAGACAGTTTAATTTTAAATAATAAAAATAATTTTAATCCAGAAAGATGAATTTTTGACATAAAAAAAAGACTTCTATCGAGCAAAAGTGAATTTTTAACCCAAAAGGTCAAATTTTCTATTAACAGATGAATGCGCATTGCATTTTCGATCAAGAAATATTAATTTTAAATAAAATAATTAAATATTTAACAAAAAAGTTAGCATTCAATCAAGAAAGGTGAATTAAAAAAAAAGTTATTTTTAACGAAGTAGTTAAATTTTGAAACAAAAATAATTAAACTTCAAACAAGTTTGTTTGTATTTTGAACCAAATAGTTTGTTTTTTTACTTCAGTATGACGAATTTTCTGTCCTAAAAGACAAATGTATAAAAATTAAGTTAACATTTCTACAGAAAAAAGTGATTTTTTTGACATAATAGTTAATTTAAAAAAAATTTAATTCTAACGAATTACAAAAATTTTTATACAAAGAAGATACATTCTTAACTAAAAACATATTATTAGACTTTTGAACAAAAAAGAATTTAGTTTCAGTCAAAAGTAGTTGGATTTTTTTGTATTGGGTTCCATTAAATAAGGGCACATTTAGACGAAAAAAAAAGAAAAAAGAGGAAAAGAAAAAGTGTCTTGAAAACAGGAAAATAATAGCAATAGTAAACGTTTCACTAAAATAAAACCTACATTTCCCTCTTTTTTTCGCTTTTGGCGATATTGGTTTTTTTCTTTAGGTCTTAATTATCCGATAAATATTTATTTAGAATAAATTTAATTTCCAACTGTACAGCAATAATGCTATTGAAATATTTTTCCCCCTGCCTAAACTAATGGAATTTAAAAAAATGTTCTTTTGCCATTTTCTTTTTTTACTGTTTTTATTTCAAAAATTTTCTTTTTTTATTTGGAATGGGTTTCTGGCTACGCAGGCATAAAATTTAGCTACAATAAAAAATTTTACTCTAAAATATTTTTATTTAGATATTTTCTTGTAACTAAACCTCAGTGGCATTATTTACCTGCAGATATAATTTCGTCTGGTCAAAAATTGGTTCCGATCGTAAAAAAAAAAAAAAAAAAAAAAACATTTGACCTGCTACATATAAAAATGAATTATACAAGGATCGTTCCGATCAAGTTTGGCAATACACTTTCGAAAGGTCACTTATGTAATTTTTTTTCCAGTCTCTTCACCACACTTATGGAGGTCACTCAAGTCACGTGACCAATGTGGCCTTCCTGCAGGACGATAACCGTCTGGTATCCACCGGAGGTGGTGATACCAGCGTTTTACAGTGGGTTGTCAATTAAGATCAGCAAAACCGGAAGTGACATCACCGGAACTTTGCAGTATCAGCTTTTTCCCACCAACTGGCCGATAGATGAAAGACGGAAAAAGTGAGACGTGCAATCACTTTCATCGACACCAACAGGACTTTCGGCTTTGAGCCGTGGTTCACAACCGACCTGTCAATAAGGTCCCGTTTTTAGTGTTCGATTGTACATAACAATTTTTATCTTCTCCTTTTTCTTACTTTCGATTTTTCGATCCTTACGACAAGTTTGAATTAACTTCTTATCAACGACAACGCCGAAGATTAAGGAAAAATCTCATAGACTAATGAACTTCAATTGAGGGCCCGGATTCAATTAGGTCACATAAAATTTTCTTTTGCGAAAACAAATTTCCTTGGAGACTTAAAAATATCAAATTTTAATTTTTGAACGCTGCATCTGGAATTTTATATCTACTAGCGTTTCTTTTATTGAGGGAATGTTCATCAGGCCAGTGAGTTTCTGCAGCGAGTGCTTTCAGTGAGTTTTTGCTTATGAGACAATATTTTTCTTAGTGAATATAACTTAAAGAAAAGTAATTTTACAGAATACTTACGAAATTTATTTAATTTTTATTGCATTTTTTCGATTGTATTGAATTGAATTATGCAGAAGGAAAATAGCATACAAAAATATTATTCTTCCAGCTGTTTTGCGCGTAAAATGAATAAATTGTATTGTCCATATACAAATTGATTATGAATTTAATACAATATTGTTTATAAATTACTTTTTTAAATTTCTATTTTATGAGAAAATCGAGGAATATATTCTCCAAAGCAAAAACTCACCAGCGAGACTTCTGCACTGTCGCGCCTATCTTAAACTAGAAAACTCGAGCGCTGCCATAAATTAAAATCGTTATTACTCGTAATATATTCAATCTTTTCATCTAAAAATTTCTAAAAAAAACTTTATCGTACCTTTCTCCAAATTTTTATTGCGATAAGTTTTTGTCCACTCAAAATTCTTACAATAAACAAAACGCTGAAAGACATAAAAATCTATTTAAGCCAGAATAAAAATATTTTACTAAATAAATATCTTCAAATCCTGACTACTCTTTTAGTCAAAGGATACCCAAAAGTGAAATTTAAATACGGCGTTTAAAAATTAAAATTTGAATCTTTTTTTGAAGCCTTGTTGCATCCGGATCCTCAATTTAAACAAGAAAATATTACCTCTATTGAAATAAAAATACTATTTTTAGACAAGCTTTTATGCACAGAAATGAACGGGAAAGTTAAATGAAGAATTTGGAATTCTAATAAGGAGATTCTTTTTACGGGAAATTAAATTTTCATTTAGGGTTTTAAAATAATTAAAAATTAAAAATTGATTGATAAAAATTGATTAAAATTAACATTGGAAGGTAAATTCGCTTTGAACTTGACTAATAGTTTAATTCGAGTTAAAATTTGATGCCTTTTAAAATATTAAACCTGGACTGGCTTTTTTTATCTTCCAGTTGTTTTTGAGGGAAAATGTAGTATTCTAATGAAACAATAATGCAATGTCGACTTAAGGTAAAGACTAAAGAGCTAAGACGATTGTATGGAAGACAAGAGACATCGTTTTTATTAATAATGTTCTGATCCAAGTATTTTATTACGAAAGTATTAAGTAACAATACCAAAAATGTGGAACGAAAAAAGAACCTAATTTCAGGAATTGGTTCCATGTTTTTGATAAATATCCCATTTTGTGTAAAATCGTGCAGTCTGGCCCTGGTGATGTTACGAAATTTTCGGGCGTGAAATATATTTTTTCTCATAGCAAAATATGAGATAAGTATATTTTTCGATTTGCCTAGACGCCACGAAAAATTGAGAAAGTTGGAAAAGGGGATAAATTAAATTTTCGGCACGAGATACGTTTAAAAAAAAAATTTTTTACGAAGTTACGGCTACTTGCATGTTCAGATGAATTGTGAATAAATTGACGAAAATTTCTTTGAAAAATTTTTGACGTTTTTGGAAAAAGAACTAAAAAGAGAAACTGCCCAGAAAGAGTACATTTTATTAAATTTTTTTTAGATTTATAGCATGAGGAGGAGATATAGAAAAATTTATTTTTTATTATAGAAAAGACATTTTTCTAAATTTCAATTTTCTAAATATTCTTAGTTTTATATCTTATAAAGAAGCTAAATAATATGTATTTACAAAATATAGAGTTACAATGTTTCAAAATATCAGATATTTTAGATTTTAAATTAAAAATTAATGAAATTATGATTTTTGCTGTTATATTTAAAATAATTTGACTTCTCACTGTACTTAATGATAGTGGCAGTGTACTCGAAAGAGAAGAAGTAGAAAAAAGAGAAAAAGAAAAATGATTAAAGAATTAAAATTAATGAAATTAAATCAGCAATCAGATATTTCAAAATCCGATTTCGTCAACTTATTCAATTTTCGAGTGAAACATTTAAGTTTTTTTTCAAACAAATTCTGCGAACAAATCTTTGTATTAAAAAGTAGTCATTTATAAAAATTGATATTTAAATTCATACTATTGAAAAATCCGAAAATTTGGGACGAATGAAATATCCCGAAAAATAAAATTCCCCAAACTTAAAAAATTCCCGAATAATAAAATTTGCGACAGTTAATAATATTACCGAATCGGAATATTCTCTAATAATAAAATTCCCGACAGAAAATTCCCGAATTATAAAATATCCAAATTGAAAATTTCTCGTAATTAAACAATTACAATTTTGGAATAAATATATTTTATTGATTATAAAGACAACAATGAAATATTATTTTTACAATTATGTTCAATGTTTATTGTTCAGAAATTTTACAATTTGGGAATATTATAAACTCTCGTGAATTTTAGTAATCGGGACTTTTCCATTTCGGGAAATTTATTGTTCGAGAATTTTACAATGTCGGAAATTTTATTTTTCGGGATTTTTCAGTCGTCTCAGAATTTTCATAAAATTACAAAATTGTAACGGAATTTTCGTAAATTTACCTTAAATTACAAAAAAGCTTTAAAATGTTCCTAAAATTATCTTACATTTACGAAACTTGTAACTCAATTTTCCCAAATTCATAAAAAAAATTTGATATTCTTCATCGGCATGAAATAATTTTTCCAAGTAAAGAAAAATCCCTAATTTTTCAAAATATCGAAAATATAATTTCCGAAACAAAAAATGTGGCAAAAAATCAAAATTTTCGGAAATTAAAATATTAAAAAACATACCAAAAATGTTTATTATCCAAATTTAAATATATAAAGTGTAATAACTCTCAGTATTTCCAAATTGTAGAAGTTTTAAATTAAAAAAAAAATTATATTTAATATTTTTGATGCTCAAGAAAAAGTTTAGTTTTACAGGTATACATGCATAGTTAAAAATTTTAATCTATTCAGCGTGCAGTGTACACAATACAAAATTTTTCAGACATAAAAAATATTATATTTCAATATTTTTTTTGTGAATTATAAATTTTGGTAACATCGGAAATTTCCGATTAACATCGGAAATTTGCTAATGTCTTGAAGTTGAAATTTCGGGATTTTCAAAATTCTACTTTCAAAGGGTCGAAAATTAAAAAATTTCCAAATGTTTTTAATTTTAATAACTTTTACTTTGGGAATATTTTTATTATGTTACTAAATGTTTTCGATAATTAAAAATTTCCAAAATTTGTTAGTTTGTTAATTATATTTTTGGTACATTTCAACATTCGAGATTTTTATTTTTTGGATACAATATTTCATCAAACATAATGTCAGCTGAAAAATAAAACTCTGAATATTAAAAAATACCAAAAATATTTAGTAACAAAATTAAAATAATTAAAGATTGAAAGTTGCGCAAACTAAAAACATTCCGAAATTTAAAATTTCCATTAAACTTTGAATCTAGAATTTCAAAAAAACACAATATTTCAACTTCGAAAAACTAGTCAATTCTAGAAATTAATAAATTCAAGAAATTTCTAATTACCGAAGTTTTAAATTCCCACATTGACTTTTTGAGAAAATTTACTTTTTAACTTTTTTGAAAAATGTATGCTATGTTATTAATTAATTTAAAAAAATTCTTTAATATGTGTTAAATAGCACAGATTGCACAATAAATAAAATTAAATTGTATTAGTTTCTTTCTAAGAAATAACTTCCTAAATAAAATTTTCGTTAATTTTTTTACAATTCAACTAAATATTTTATATTAAAAAACGAAAAATAAGTGTCTTTTTGACTTTGAAACCAAAATATTTCAGCGTGAAACAATTTCGTAACCTCAACAGGTTCAGACTGCCCAATTTCATATAAAATCGGTCAAATTTGTACATTGTAGCAGCATTAAATTATTTATTTGAGTAATTGGAACCATTTTCATTTTGATCAAAACCTTATAATAAAGGTTCTCATTAAACTAATCATTAATGTTCTCGAGTTAGAATTTATTTAACAATATGTAGAATTTAATTATGGTTAAAAACGCTGCGCACAAAATATGTTCATGTTGCCATGCCAAATATTATTACTCCATAACATCGTATCTGCATAATATTACCCGATAGATAAGGTAATTAATTATTTTTAATTCAATTAAATTAATCATATAAAATTAATTTAATTAATTAATTATTGCTAGTTCCATAAAAATTGTGTATAAATCGAAATTTTCTAGGGATAGTGATCAAAAGAAAAGTCTCTACAATCTTTTATTTTCTTTACAATAAACTTTAAGCTAGGCTTAATTGGGTGTTTATACACGCACAAGAATTGTGTTACTAAATATTTAAATTATACAAATTGCTTTAAATTTTAAGTGAATTAAATGCGAGTTTAATAATGAAAAATTTCGTCTCTTGTCTTCGCGAAATAATAAACTCCATGCGACAAATGCCGTCCATAGAAAGTACAGATATTGTTGAAAAAAGTGATTGGACGAATGAAAAAAAAAATTGTTGTAGAAAGTTTTCGAGGAAACTGAAGAGCTTAAATCGTAAGAGAGTAAAGTTTTGTTTTATGAATGTTAGGCGTTTCGTGTTAGGGACATTTAAATTACGTTAACGCATTCCGCAAATTGTGTAAATACCAGAAATGTGAGTGTGGTAATGAGAAATCTGAAGGCTGAGAAAAGGGAATTTAAGGTTGTTGAAACAATAAAAAAAAGTGTAAGTAATTAAATTTGAAGATTGAAACGAATTTAAAAAAAACTGTTTTTAGAAGGGATTTACTTATTGAATAGGAATAGGAAATAGTTGAATAGGAAAGACGATTTTCCTTTTTTTTTTTGTAAAGTTGAAAGGACTAAAGGGGGAGAAATGTGAGACTTTAATTTTTAATTGGCGCCTTTTTCTCAGCACAAAGTCTATTTGAAGAAAAGTCGTTTCTCTGTTCTTTTTCTTATTGGAATGAACACTTACCAAAGTCATAATTACTAATGAGCGCGAGGATTTTTCTATTTTCTTCTCTTCGTCATCGTGTAAGATATCTATCTAATTATAATACATAATTATATATTTTATTTATGCCTCTCACTGATAAACTTCTATGCGACTATCATAGTGTAGCTCTATGACGTATAATAAACATTAATTTTCCTGAAAAATGTAGTTTTATTACAATAACATTATTATAATTAAGTAAAATTGAATACTTAACAATTACTTTGGACAAAAAGTTTGTTTAAGAACAAAAAAAAATCTGCATTAGCCCGGATTTGAACCGGGAACACTGCTATGCATCAGTTGAGTTAAAAAAAATCAAATATAGATTTTAAAAGTACAAGAAAAATTAATTTTACCATTAAAAAAGTACACAATCACACAAACAATTTTTTTGTCTCAAGCAATTTTTAAACAAAAATATAAACTTATTATTGATACAAAACTTTTGTGTTTAATAACATTTATTATCTAAAATAAAAGCAAGTATAATATTTTTTATAATTAATTACTATTATTAGTAATGAAATAATTCCGTAATAATTAAATAATTCGTTATATATATATATATATATATATATATATAAACCTAATGCTTTTTATTATAAATAATCTATTTCTGGTGAAAGATAAGAAGATTTTATATATATTTATT